>VZSV01000099.1:734606-748078 GCA_013398735.1 Nothocercus julius
AGGAAACCAACTAATCTATCAGTCAATAGTAATCAATCAGGTTTGTTCTCTAGGGTTTTTGGTACTGTCAAAAGCATTTAGGAATTAATCCAGTGATGAAGCCAAATCCTTTTAACTTGTCTGTCTAGTAAACACAACTCAAGCAGTAGCAACCAAATACTTGCACAGATGGATCATTCTAAGTTTAAAAAGCACATAAATATTCCAAAAACTGACAGATATAAACAATAAATAGAGAATAAAATTAATCAGTAAAGCATTCCTTACACCTTAAAAGCTTGTGATGAAATTAACATTTTTCCCTGGCAACTGGGAACAGGACATAGAGAATCAAGTTAACCCCTAATGAGGGCCTAACAGAGAGGAAAGTGTTTTAATTTATTCACTTGCAACTAAATCTCCTTTTCAGTATCTGTGTCTAGTTCAAACATTTAAGAGCCTGTTCCATAACTTTGGAGGAAAGTATCTAAATGAAGACATATCAAAACTACAATCTGAAAACACTTGGACTTTTTGTGTATATTTTTTAACGATCTCTTCTTCCCCAGCATCCTCTGTTTCACAATCCAATGGCCCATTTGAGAAAACACATATGGACTCATGAGTTATTTCTTTGTCCTTAACTCTCTAGTTTCTGACAAAAAACAGTTCTCTGGAAAAATACATCCTAAAGGGAGCTGCAATTGCATGGAGATCTGGATATGTAGAGGAATCCTCATTTTTCCAGTCTTCATCCATAAGTGACAAAGGCTCCCCACTGATTCCAGGGAATACAAAAATGATGCCTGGAATAATATTTGAGGTCATGTCTCTGCTTATCCCTGTTCCTGTCTCCACAGTTTTTGCTTCAGCAAATCTCCCACTGGGGTCAATTAGAAGAGTGCCTAAGCAAGCACTGCAGGCTATGGCCTGTTGGCATTAAATAAGTCATCATTTTTAATTGGCGTTTTAAATTCCTTCAAATCACAGAATATACCTCACATTGCCTTAGTCAATATTTGCATAGGGTAACAGTTTTGATCATGTTAATATTCATGAGTGATCCAAACATAAACTACACAAATACTGAGGGTAGACAAGCTATTCGAGGATCAAAAAATAAAAATAAAAATAAAAATAAAATACATACTCATTTAAGAAGCACAGATTTTTTGAGTCATAAGAATTTAGACTCCAAGAGTGGAGACCAAGAAAGACCAAAGTTATTTATTCTGGAGTATGCACATACTTCTTCTAGATTGTTTGGTTCAGTGCCAGTAAGTACCTTGTATAGTGAAGACCTTATAAAGCTCATTTCATCACTAAATTCATCTTAAAACTCATTTCAAGTGTAACATTATTCATCCTGGAAAGACTGTAACAGTGTGCTAACCACTCTTCATGATTGCACTTGCTTTTATCAAAACACCCCAAAAACCTCTCGTTATCAGGATTTCTTGGGAATTCATCTCTGATCTCATATTCCTCCTCCTCCAAAAGCAACACTAAAAATGAGCTTTTGCTTTAATATGCCAGTAACATTATAGACTCAGGATATCTGTTCTTTGAAGCACTCTGGGATTGGAACTTGTATGAACCTGAAAAGATGTTGTACAGCATAATGCCAGATTTTTTTTAAGATCCTAAAACACATAACATAATACCATTCTTGGCATGTGAAGGACTAACAAAACACTGATCAATGGCCTATTTCACAGTTCCTTTTCACACGCATACTTGTCACCTTCTGTGGGTTACATATAAGAACTGAAGTCACTAACTTTATGCAAATCACAGTTTCCTTAATTTTCTTTTAAAAAATACTGATATTTGCTTAAGTCTTACAAATTTTAGGACAGAAGGATTTTTTCCCTTCCCTGTTAACTCTTACAAAATCCATTTTTTGTGTGCGTGTGCACACAAGAAAGTCCCCACATGACTTCACCACTTCTGGTGAAGCCTGGATTGGTCTCATCCTGCAGCCCCCCCATACAACACCCAGGTCCTGCTGAGTCTCTGGGGCTGATGACAACTAGAAGCTTGTATAAAAAAGCTGGTGTAACACTGAGTTGTACTTAGAAAAGGTAAGTAGCAACTCAAAGGAGTACATGAGTTTGCATATACTATGCTTAACAGGCAGGCGGAACAAAAAAATGAAAACACTAAGAGCCAAATGAAGTGGATTGTTTCTGTGGCATCCTAGAGTTAAAAGGCAAATTACAATCAGCTCCTCAGAAAAATTGAATTTGACACCTCTTTTCTATTGAGATTAGGAATTATCATCTTGCAAACCTGCACTTTGGAGCATCAGTGTCAAACTGTCTGGAATGTAATTTAGATTTTTCAGTAACATAAAATGCCTACTCTTCTGTAGTCATTAGTGGCTGGCATAAACAGTCTGACAGCATTATAAATGAAGGCCCAGACAGTTTGCAACACTAATCCAATATTTTTCCAGTAACTCAAAAGCTCTCCGTGAAAGGGGAAAAAATGCACCTCTTCAATCAGAATCTCTTTTTCTTTCATTCTTGTACAGAAGGTTTGAAAGGCTTTTCATGGGACCTGATTTCTGTTGAAGAACCAGAAAACACACAGTGGAGTAAAGAATTAGAAACATTTATGCACATGCTTAATGCACTCATAAAAAAAAGAAAAAGGCTGAGCTAATATATATTAGTGGTTATTTCTTAGAGATGAAGCTGAAACTAATGAGGAAAAAAAATGTTTCTTTTGAAATGGAAACAGCCTGGGATCTCTCATTCCCTCTAGCGGCCACTGCAGCTCAGATACGGGGCTTGGAGAGGTACGTGAACCACATCTTTTCACTTGATATATGTAAGCAGCCTGAGCTCGGCTGTGCCATTGCATTTTAAGTGAAACTCCCTAAAGAAATCAATAGGGAACTCCGCATAAAAACTGGTGGCCTACTGTGGCCTATAGTTGCCAAAGGAAGATTTGTTCCCAGCAGGCACAAAATTGAAGGTCATTCTATAGGAAGAGAGCACAAGGGCCACACTTAAAGTAATTTAAGATTACATTAACATTTTGATTGTTTCTCATGTGTTTGTGCTTGCATGAGCCTCTGATCAGAAAATATAAAAGAAAGACTTAGAAACCCCAAAACAAGAACACTGGTATAATTCATGGTGAAAAGTAGGTAATACAAGACAAATAGGGAAAGCTTAACTTTTAATAAGATCAACTGTGATCTGACAGATCAAGAAGTTGGAAAAACTTCCCCTTTCTCCCCTCCCCACAAAAGAAAAAAAAAAAAAAAGAAAAAGAAAAAAGAGGATTATATTTTGTGCTTATTAACTCATTATTTTTTAAGCTGCACTGGAAATGGAAGTGTTAATCTAAGGAAAGAGTAGAACAGCAACATGTGAATACAGCTATTAGAAATTTTCCATAATATCTAACAATTTTCTCTGCTTATTAACTAACAACTATCCCAACTGTGTGGCTCTCCATCAAGATGAAAAAACTGATGAGAGCAAGATATGCAGAAAGAGTTATTCAAACTGCTGGCTTTTAAGTTAACTGTAAGCTTTGAGGGGAGAGAGAAAAAACAAAAAATACCCTAGGTTTCACAGTTCCTGCTCAGGGTGGATCAATTAATAAAAAAGAAATAATCGATGTGCATTGTACAAAGGGAAATCCTGAAAGCATTCAGTTGATGATGAACTGACAGCAAATGCTACACTTTCAGTTCTGTTGCAGAAACCTGTTCATGCTTGTTACAGAACTAGCAGAAGAACTGGATTTCTAAAGTTGGACCATGTAGACCTTTGGGATTAGTGGTTTTCTAAAGAAAACCAAATACTGGGCTCAGACTATAAGGTGAGAAGAGCAAGACTGAGCTCCCCTTCTGTATAAGGTCTGAGGTTTACTGCAGAATTACAAATGACCTTGTTTGCTTTGGAAAAAAAAAATTCATCTTGGCCATGTAAACAGGAGAGCCTTCTGCAAAACATTTCTTTTCTACTGCGAGACTGTAAAAACACTTTTGAAGTACCATTCCCTATTCTGGACACTGCACATCAAAAAAGTGAGTCACGTGGGGAGTCCAGAGAATGATCAGCAATAAAAATGCCCAGAGATGTGGAAAATGACCTACAAAAAAAGGTTAGAGCAAATACTCCAGATTGTTCAAAGGAAAGATTGCATGGTGATATGCTTTAAGTACCTAGAAGGCTACTGTTCTTCATATCAGGTGGGCATCACAAGAAAAAGGATTAAGTTTCAGCAAGAATGATAAGGCAACATTTTCAAACAGTGATGAAAAAGCAGCAGTTTATCCTGCAGAGTCTGCTTCCCAGGGGGTGATAAGAACTAGCAAGACAATCTGTCCGAAATGACCAATATAGCTTAGGGCAAGGGGATGAACTAGGTGACAGTTTCTCCTCCAGACCTCTAAGCCTATGAGTAGAAGGTGAAAAAGAGCAGTCACTGAATCTGAAAGACAGAAGATAAGACACAAACCAAGTGAATTAACAGCAAACACTCTCTAACACACTATCTAGGCCAAAGAACTAATTGCCTGGGAAAAAACAGAGGGTAAATGTTAAATACTTCACTATAACCAATCATTCGTTTTCACTGAAAAAAAAATCCTGAAACTTCCCAGGGCTGTCCACAGCACTGGTGATGTTACTACTTACAGCTGTTTATCTTCCCTTTTGTAAAGGGAAGAAAATTTCAGTTGGAAAATAAGGGAGGGTGCAAAAGGGAGACTCCCTCCTGTCTTCCCTACTGAAACATAGGGCATCAATCTGCATGCCCAGACACCATGAGTGACAGGTAGTTTTTTCTCTTAAGAGGCCCAGAGTAATCCTACATGCTAGAAAATGTATTTGAAAGCAATGTTTCTGCTGCATTAGCATCTGCCTTACTATGGTTTGTCTTTTGGTTAGTCAATGTTCTGTTTTTAAGAGTAGCATCAGTAAAAGATGGAGAAATTCATGGTAAATCTGGACCTTCGTTCACCTAAATTACAATGGATGTGATATGAATGACTTACACAGCCTTTCACCTTTATATTATCCAGTCTGAAACCCTATGACACTAGCGAGCAATCAAAACTCATTATACATAAATTACAACAGATGAGATAAACTAGGTAGGAAAAGGATCCTCCATCTTTCATAAATTTATCACTGTACTTTATTACTGCATCATAAGCTCTTCAGGTACAGGCCAGACCTATCCTGTATTTGGAGTGTACCCAACACAGTGATCTTGGCTGAATAGGCTTCCTTATGCTCCAAAATACCTTTTGGAAAAACCTTCCACTGTTTTCCTACAGAAATTCTGAGTTTTAGCAGATTTTCTGTACATTAGGCTAAAACACAGATGCTTTTCTCCCAACACTATAAATACAATACTACTCATCCAATATAAGAATTTGCTTTGTCAGTAACCCAAAACTAGGCCATATTTCCACCATTCAAATATTACACCTTATAGGGAGGTAATTACCCATTAGTTAACTGGGAAGATTCTGATAAGAGCTATGTTGTTCAAATTTGTTGCTAATCATCCCTTCTCATTAAGTGGATTTAGTGGTTGGAAGTTCTGAGCAGATACTCACACTGATCACTGTGAGGGTGAATACAGAAAGAAGAGACATTTTCAGGTATAAAACTGAATCCTAGTAGGAAATCGTGCTAGCTTTCAAAATTGCATATTAAAAAAAATGTTTAAAAAATGCCTTAAGAATTCTTAGTATTTCTTTTAAAATTCCAAGAGTGCCCTCTTGTGGGAAACTCGGCACATACTACCCCTGCACACAACAGTAAAGCTTGCAAGGAGCGGGTGTAAAGTCTGCAACAACATAATTACATTCTGTCTTATCACCTCACAGCTGTACCTGTTTTCTGACATTTATTTTTTCTTTCAACCTTTCTAAGGGATTTTTATTTTCATAGGCATATGAGCAGGGAAAGTCAAAGTCAAATCAGTGTAAAATAATCCATTTCCTAGCTTGCCTCAAAAGTGCAAAGTTTCGTCTAATATTTATCACCTTTACTGAGCTCTGTGGGAGTCATTTTTCCTCCCAGCTGGAACACCAACATATACTGGACCCTAATAAAAAGTAAGAAAACATCAACCAACACTGAGCTGATAGGAAAAAAAACAGAAAGGGGAAGGGGGGGGGGGGAAAGAAAGCACACAGAGAGGTGAATGGGGTGAATCAGTGAACTTTTCAGCATCCAACTTCAAATCAAACAGTTTGTAATGGGAGGTTTCCAGAAAATAATGGCCTATTTACACCAGAATATCACTAGGAAAGCATCATTTGGCACCGAGGAACATGAAAAAGGAAACACACTGCAGCCACTTATCCCAAGATAACATATTGACTAACGCCACAAATTTCAAGTCGGCAAGTTCTCATTAAAATCCACAAACGCTAGCAGCCAGAGCAAGGCCAGATTTACTATGGAAAATGCACATATTGCCATAATTACCAGAAGCTGCCATAATTACCAGAAGTAGAGCCGACTCAGAGCTACTGTGCAAAAAGAAGGTAAGTAAGAGCAAATGCACTGAGAGGCAGACGGAAAGATCTAAAGCAAAGGTAGAAAGATGAAAAAAGGGAGAAGAGTTTACAAGTCGAATCCACGTAGGACATGAAACCTCATCACCCATGTTACTTATTCTCTTAATTCCATGTTTGCCTTCCCCTAGCAATTAAACCGAACGTCCTTGACAGACCGTCTTCTACAGCAGCAGAGAGCTGAAACTAGTCATCAGCTCCAGCCCTTTGTGGTCCCCATAGTATTTTAATTTTCTAAATTGCAGATTTATGGAAATGCTGACATTCATCTCTCGGTTAAAATGCTACCATGTTGCTTACAAACGCAGACTTTTTTTCTTTCCATCCCCTTTTAGCTAAAAGGCTGACAAGAAGGGCTTAGCTACCTTCTAATCATTATGCTGCACATGTTGGGCTGTGAATTTTATGAGCTTTACCATCATACTGCTTACGTCTTTAAAAGCTGTCTAACCACAGACACGCTTTTGCGCTCTCTCTTCCTTAAACAGGGGCAATCATTAGCAACTGTGAGCTGCCCAATTCCCTACTGAAAATGCAACAGAACATCTAAATCAGTAAACACCTAAATCTTCAAAATTCCACCATCTTTAGCAGCAGATGTCACTCAAAAGACATTTACCTGCCACCACACTGTTATATTAAATACTACTGACAGTAGACTCCAAATTGCACCATGTTACTTCAGGTTTGAGTGCAGAGAAATCACAGGAAAAATGACCTCTTTTCCTAGGCAGACTTGCAGAGTTCCTGATGCCACTTGGTTAACTCCCAGCAGGTCACGTTTTTCATCTCTTAGCTGGTTTTGCCTTTGTTTTTTTCGGCCTCTGGTCAGATATTATACAGTTAGTTCTGCATGTGTTTTCACAAAACAGCTAAAGTATCTTGATGGTGCTGAGAAGCTACTTTTACCAGAAATGCCCCTGTCGACGCTAAGTGAGAGAAAGAGGAAGGACAATCATTCCTTATATGCTAAGGAGAGAAGAATTCTTAAAACTTCCAGGTTAGAATGCTGAACTGGCCTATTGATGGACAACTGCCTTTATTTCTGCCTCGTGCTTCAAGGAGCTTCTGCAGGAAAGAGGTTAAAAAACAAAAACAGTATAAAAATCAAATATGAAACTTCAGAACTTCTAACTCTGCTCTAATTATCTTGACAGAGGAAAACAGACTGTTGTGCTGTGGAACACTTAAGCAGTTACATAAATCTAGAAGAATATTCAGAATCTGTGATTGTCTGTATCTGTATACAAAAAAAGACAATGAAGTCAAAGACACAAAATTATTGAGATAACATGGACTTTTGTTCAGACAAGAGGCTAACCATGTAAATACAACAGAAAACAGCTAAAATTGAGTATGGGCTCTTCTACCCACAAATGAAGATTCAGAAAAATGATCAGCTCCAGCCAACACTTTACATGGACTGGGTACAGCGAGTTCAACGCACAGCTACCCCAGAAGTTTGGTATGATACCGCAAGGGGTGTTAACTGTCACCAAAGGCACTCCAGCAGCAAAGATGCTGTTTGTAAAGACCACGGCATTTTAAAGGCTATTTATAACAAAGGGTGCTGCCTATTTTAACAGCATGCACATGGCAGACCTGCTCACGGCCTTTCCAGCTATCTAGAGACTTACTTTAACACCACAAAGTGTCATGAAGCCTTCCTCTAAGTGCTGGCAATGCTGACCGGTGCACTTGGACATTCCTTCCACCTGCAAAGGAACAAACTCAGGACTCAGGACCCCATTAACAGTCTTTTCTCTGTGCCCAGGTCCCTTCCCATTGTCTTAAGCCAGCTCGAGGTGGGCTGGGAGAAGTCAGATATTTCACATTATATATTTATATTTCTTTCATATGTATATCCTTCCTCCTTTACTACATGCTTCTCTTTCAAACCATGATAATATTTAATGTTCCCTGTGTGAACCCCGGTAGGCAGATAACAGTTTATGTAAACTATTTTTGACAGAAACAGTGAATTCTCACTTTTTATTAGCAAATTTATCATCTTAACTCTTTCCACAACACAGAAATTCAATCCGTCTACTAAACTGTAAATCATGCCCTCAGAAATTTCACATTTTAGTTACAACAGAGTTTGATCACCCGAGAGTCACAGCAATATTTTAACTTGCTTAGAAAATGGCTTCCTGCTTTTGCGTGCAGCTGGAAGCAAAGACAAGAAAAAAAAATAAGAGAAATGCAACGGTTTCCCTACATGTGGTAGCCTATGACTGCTGTCTCAGCTGCTGAGAGCTCCCGTTCCCCCTCACAGTTCCAATAGTAGAAATAATAAATAAATAACTCTGCAGCACACAGCAGCTCTGGAACATCTCCAAATCCACAATATTCCTCCAGGATTTAGGGAACTGACAGGCAGTGCATGCAAACAGCACCCTCTGCTTTTTCCACAAACATTTTTAAAGCCCAGCAGTGCCACTGTCACCAGCTCACGTACCGATCGCCTGAAGAACAACTCCCCCGGCCTCAGGTCTCCTGCAGCTCAAGGCACAGAGCTGTCACAGCTCTCGTAGCTTTGCTGCCTCAGCAAATGCAATTTACACTTGTATTTATTTCTTTTCTAAGCAAGATTCAAGTTAGACTAACCTCACTTTTCCTTCCAAGAGAGGTTAAAAAGAATTATACCAGTTTGTCTCTCCCAGCAATATTTTAAGTAAGGAGTTAAGAAATAATTTTCCCTTTATTAAAAAAAAAAAAAAAAAAATGGAGGGAATTTAAGGGCTTAATAAGTGATAGTTTAGATCATCCCAGCAGTCAGTCCCAAACAGCAATCTAGGTCAGTGAAACTGAATGGAGTCAGAGGCTCCAAAGAAAGAAACATTTGATTGTTCAGAATTAAGGAAAAGCTTAAGATCTGGTCAGGATAAAGGTCGCCCTAAAGCTGCCAAGTGGACACACGTAGCCTAGCTGGAAAATAAGCCCCTCCAAGCCCCCAGATGCAGCCTGTTCAGCGAGTGTGACTTGAAACAACAAAAATGAGACTTCGCAGAATATAAGTAATGAGTGTGCCACCTTCAAGCTGTAAGTAAATACGCACTGCAGCAGCCACAGGCTTCACCGAGACCTCTGTCATCATCTCAGGATTAATAAAATTAGAGTCTGTATTTTCAAAGTTTTATGAAATCTCTCCAGCTTTTACAGGCAGGCATCCTCTGTCCCTACAAATGGCTAGAAATATCATGAACCTTAAAAGTTAAGATGCATTACAGTAAATTAAAGTAATATGCACTACTTCATTTTCCTTTCTGCTGCAGAAACGTAAAGCCTTTCAATGCTGTCCCACATAGAGGATTATCAACTGCGCAGGAAGCTACTTGGAAGAGGCTCTTCGACTTCTCCGCACCATAAGCTTCAACTGACCTACAGTTCCACGCAGATACTGCATATTTTAAACTGATCAGCACCATGGAAATCCAAGCTTCTAACGGCCTGGTGACAAAAACCTTGGCCATTGGAGTTTTAGCTAGTGCTCTGGCTCTGCACAAGAGTCCCCCTTCCTGGAAAGCCAACTAAAAGCAGTAATTGAAAGTCCCATTTAACAAATCTCTTTTGCAAATGCCCTAACTGGTCCCTATGGCCCTTTTGCAATTCTGCAATTGATGAAACCAAAACCCCCAAACCAATTAAACCTACAAATTACAGTTAACTCTTGATGTATTCCTAATGGGTTTGAGACACCTACAGGCTTTTTTTTTTTTTTTTTTTTTTTTTTTTTAAACCACCACAGCTACCTTCGGCTACTTTTATATTTTTGTGGTGGAAAAAGTGAAATCTCCAAAAGCATTCCCTGCCATAGTAAAAGAAAATCTCTGGACTCCAACACAACACACTAAGGCTCCTGGATTTTCAACATGGAGCTGATTCTTCCTACCACGTGAAATCAAAACAGCTAAACCTGCTGTACTCCCTGTGCTTCTTTATAGTACAGAGCAAAAGTCCTGCTGACCTTCTTCATTTGAAAATTGTGACACCTTCAGAACCCATAAAAAAGGGATTTGCATTGCAAGGGCAGGTTAAAGGGCAGCTTTGAGCCCCTCATCTCATGTTCCTTTGAGTGCACTTTTGAGAAGGCAAATAAGAATAGGTCATGCCTTGCGAGTTGAAGTCTTTGAAGTAATAGAAAAGACTTGGAAGTACTCCATTCCTTTCTTAAGGCATGTACAGCCTCACAATGAACTTCTGCTGTTTCTGTATGCCCTCCTGTAAAAGGGATATACAGCCTGCATAAGCAAGATGGGGAGAGAAAAAAAAAAAAAAAAAGAATTGCACTACTTTGAACTTGTTCTGTTCTCAAAACTTTCAACAGGCTTTTTTTCTTCCTTTTATTTTTTTTCCTACCTTTCCTTGCAACTCAGTGTGACAAGGGCAGAGGATAGAAATGTTAAGACCAAGAGAGGTGATATCACTTGACTCCATCCACAGAGAAACAAATTGAATGCACCTCTCCCATGTTTTAATAAAACTGTGCTTTCCATGGCATTATAGTAAAAGTACAACTATACAGTGTTATCTAAATGGAATGGAGAACATTTGGAGTGGACCAGAAAGCTTCAGACAGGACACCAGCTGAGCACTACTGCACTCCTATGTTATTTCAAAGATGCTCTCCACTATTTTTTTAGAATTGGATTTCTCATCAGTGATATTCTTCCACTAAAGATGTGATCCAGTACGGAATCAGTACCTGACTGAAGGGTGATTTCACAACAAAACGGTTCAATTCTCCATAATTCATTTCAATTTGTCTAATCTGCTGAAGTGAAACATTAAGATTTTGGGATGCTTAGAAAGAGTTTAGAAAGACACTCTTTAAGAGGTAAGAAAATACATTTACATTTTTAGACAAGAGAAGGTTATGAACCACTGCTCATGGACAACAGATACTGATACTTTGTATTTATGTCTAGGAGTGAAGCACCTAAAAAATTAGAAACTGCACCTCCTCAACCAAAAATTGATTTGAAGAGACAGAGGGAACATTGTGGATACTCCTTGCTGAAAGGCATTTTCGTGTTGTACATGTAACATGTACTACATGTACTACATGTACAGTAGCTCAGACTTCTCTTCCTTCCACATAGGTAGGCAGGGGAAAATATTTGGAGGGATGCAGAGAGGCTAAGCAGGGGTGATTTCTCATCATCTCTTTCAATACAAGAAGCAGGGGGCATCAACGGAAGCTGGAGGAGGTCTCTGTGCGTGCTGCTCATTTGAGCTGCGGAGCCCCTTGCCACAGCACGCTGGGGAAGCTCCGAGTTTATATGAGTTCATGAGAAAACTCCACCAGTTCAGGAGAGCAGGTAATTAATCGCTGTGGAGCTGCTGGCTCAGCTGACCCGTGCGCTGCAAGCTGTGGCATGCTGGGCAGGTACGCGGAGCAAGCGCTGCCTCGTGCCTGCTCTGCTCCCCCACTGCTGCCAAGAGGGCCTTTTACGTCACCTACCACAAACAGTCTTGGATTTGTATCACTTACATTTTTATTATTACAGTAATACTCAGAAGTCCCTATTAGGAGTATCAACATGCTGGATCAGCACAAATCTTGCACTGCCTAAAACTCCTGCAAAGAAGCAAAAATGGGAGGTTCAGCTCTCCTTGTCTCGCTGCACAAAACACCCAGAACTGCAGCTGAAAAATGCTTCATTGAATCTGTACCTGTTTAAACTATCTTATTTTAAATAAACGAGCAGTAACTTAGAGGCACCAAAATCCTACTGAATAACCCCCAAGACTCCTATGCCCTAAATTCTCACTGGAAGAAATGGAAATCAGATGCGAAGTACACTTGTCAATATGGGCCAAAATGCTTAAATTGCTTTTCAAAAAGATGAAGTGAGATGAAAATGGGAAGTGAGATTGGACTAGCAATCCTGCAAACATTCTTCACATCCAAGGCCTTTAGGACAACGCATCTCTAATGCGTTATGCCCAACCTTATCAGTCCTGGCAGGGACCTGGCTTTACAGCTTGCAATTCTGTGCAGAGGCAAATATCTGGCAGCAAGTTGGGGCGGCTCCTTTTCAGCTGCTTGGGACCCAGCTCATGCTGGGTTTGGACAGCCACGGTGGACTGCTGCAGATATCTCCTTGTGCCTCTAACCAAACTCCCAGGCAGGCAGTACCAAGCCACAAAAACATACCCATGTTTTTGAGAGGGAGGCAGTCATGAGGTAGATCATCTCTGCCGAGCAATGGACAGATGGAAACATTGCACATTTTACTATTTTACTTTATGGGTGGAACCCAAGAGCTTTGACATGATAGACATCAACATGCTCATGTATTATATCTGCTTCAAAATGCCTTTTCTCTGAGTCATTAGTGACCAGGTTAAATCCCCCACAAAAAAAATATGCAGTTTTCACTCTTTTTTAACTGACAGAAATTTGTTAGCATATGGTGAGCTGCAGACAAAGCATATCTGCTAAAGCACAAAGTGGCTGCAAATAAAATAGAAAGTGAAAACTGCAGGTAGGTCTGTAGCAAAAGGGATCTTATCATTGTATTTGCCAATACCACAGTCACAAAGGGAGGGCAAAGTGAGACAGGAGCATAAAACAAGGATCAGGGGCTTCTGAGATAGAGGCAAAGAAATCAATCCAACTCGCAAAGCTAAACCTAACCCAAAGCATTTCAAATCATGTCAATGCATTGCAAAGACTGGTGCATATACAGTCCTGTTGACACTGCTGCTAACACAAGCTGACAAATCTCCTAATGTACTAGCACAAATATTTTTTCATGTAATATCTGACATGCATGACTTCTTATCCCATTGATTTCCTTCCCTTTCCTGCTAGCAGGAGAATTGAGTTAAGACCCAGTTAAGTCGATGAAATTCTTTCCATTGACTTTAGTGAGCTCTGGCTCAAGCCCATAATGATTATGGCCAATAGATGGTTACAGCATTT
>VZSV01000099.1:748143-758166 GCA_013398735.1 Nothocercus julius
TTTGCATGTTCATTTTCTGAAAGAAAGCAGATTTTGCGAACTGCAGTGGCAAGACGGCAGAAAAAAAGAAGAGGCAGAATTAATCTCTGGGTTTAACAAACCAAATTATTAAAACTACTCAGTCACAAAATGAGAGAACCGAGTAAGAGGTCCTGCAAGACACTATGCACCCATATCATCTACACAGTCACTTAGTTTTGACATTCATTTAGATTTCCACACTACAACTGAACTGCTTTTCATCATTTTTCAGTTTAAAACAATACACATTGAACTGTGCATTTGGAGAGTACTTTCATGCAAGTTTTCTGATCATACTCATTATTAACATTTATAATATACCACCTTTCTGCAAAACAACAGTTAAAATAGAAAGAAAAAAAAAACAACACACTTATGGGCACCTTAAGAATATCTGTACCTGACTCTGCAAACCTTTATCTTTGCCACAGTTAAAGCCTTTCAAAGAATTTTATAATGCCCGTAAAAATGATTTTTTCATCCCCAGTATGGTTAAGAGTTCTCAGGCGCCAGTCACACACACTCATCCACGTTCTCAGGGCTCTGTCAGACCCAGTCAACCTCCAAGCAAGTTAAGGGTTTGCTGGCATCACAATGATACCAGCTGGCTGGGAAGCAAAGCAATTTGAGGGTTGCCCAAGGGAAGTAAAAATTGAACATATTCATGCCACTGCTGGAAAAAGCAAACAAATAAAGAAAGCAGTAGTGCTAGCAAGGAACATGGACCTTGACCCCAAACCATCACCAGGCTGCTCCCAGGCCCTTCTTCTCTTATGCTTCTAAATGTCTATAGGTCATTTCTCTGCTTCAGGCTCTCGTTCCCTCCCCAAATACGTCTCTACCTGACAAAGTAGCACTTTTGGTTATTCACAGCCCAGCTGCCAGTGACATTAACAACAGCCATAAACATCAGCTTCAGCGTAGGAATATGCCCTCTGTATTCCTTTCTTAAAGATCTCTCTAACCATTACATCAGAAAAGCAGTTGTCTTTGCTGGCATGCCTACCACACAGGAAAGAAGGTGGGAGTGACATTCAGAGAAAGGTAAGAAACCCACTTCCAAGCCCCAGTCTTTTAAGGAAGTTCAAGCACCCCATACTATGATCCATCTCCAAGGACAAAAATCTAAGGCAGGATAACTTTCAGAGTGTCCTAGTACCACATATCTTGCCTTCCTAGGTTGATAGTTCGTATGAAGTAGGTGTTACATAACCGTCTTTTCCACATGCAGCGTTCATTCCAGCTACTTAAGGGAAAAAAACAACAGTATACCATAAGAGACAAATTCCCACATAAGACTTTCACTAAAAAAGGTGAAACAACAGAAGTACCATATGTTGCAGACTGAATTTAATATTTTAAAAATCATCCATTCACTTCTAGAGAGTCATGCCTAACCAAACATATTCTAATGTTGTTCAGTAACCTACAACAGTGCTCAGTTTACCAACTGATAGCAATACCAACCCCTACTGGCAATGCATTCATTTTAAAAGAACATAGTTAAACAGTTTACACATGTTCAATAAATCATTTAAAACAAACTGTGAAACCCTTTTTAAAAAATGCAATAGATGAAGTGAATTCAATAAATGCATTTATTTACTAGTTATTTAATAAAACATCCATAACAGACAAATAGTCTATAGCACTACATGCTTACCAAACTATTCACCATGGAAATGCACAACTTCTAATAAAAAACACTGGAAATTTAATTCTAAACATTATTGACCTGCTCTACTAGTTAAATACATCATTCATGACACAGTATTTAATGAAAAATTTATTCCAAGATACGCAGCCCTCAAAACAAATACATTTTCACAGTTGTAGAAACAGCACCAGTCTTCCATGCAGTAACTACTTTTTAGACAATAATGAATGTATTAACAATTTATAGGCTATTCAGAGTTAAGACAGAAAGCATTACGGAGGACATGCATTTGGGTATCAAGAGTACTGAGGAACAAGGGCAGAGAAAGGCCACATGAGCACCTTGGGGATTTGTATAGTAAAAATCTCTTCTGCCTTTTTTTTTTTTTTCCAGAGAGATCCTCCAAAACAACCTTGGAGGAGCAGACAATTTTTAAATGCATCTTTGAGCCAGCTTTTCAAACTACCTTAAAATTTACCATTTCACTTGTTCAACGTTTACGTTTTCTAGAGTGTGTTTACACCTTAGCAACCTGCATAGAGTTTGGGTCTCAATATGAGATAGAGATTTGGGGCAATCCCTTTAAATAAGCCAAGATCTCTGTTCTTTCAGCAGCTGGCAAAATAAACAGCAAACAACTCTTCTCCAGCAACTATAACAGAATTAAACATATTTTCCTGTTCTATAAAACATGACATGCTGATTTAGTAGGCAATACCAAAGTATTACACGGTAATACCGAATTTAATAATTTACTAGGTAATACTACTAGGTAATACAGGTAATACTTTGATTCTTCTTTATTCAAATGTCATTCACATCTCCAAAGATGCAGGTGCAACCACATTTCTCAATTTCTTAAAAACATATCAAGTTAGCACACTTTCAAGACCATTGCATTTTCATTATAATTCATGAATTTTCTGACTTCTTCCTGACCTAGGCCACATATATAGCTTTGACACTACACCTGATTTCAGTAACACTATGCATTTTTCTTGGGAATACCGTGTGAACATTTACCATGTTACTTTTCAGCATCAATAGTGACAGAAACCCTGTAGAATTCAATTCTGTTCTTTCGTACTCCAGGGAATCCTTCCTGATGCTAACAAAGCTGTACTGTTACACCCAGAAATTTAGTCCTTGATATGCAGACAAAAAATTTACAGCAACTGAGTTTCCCTCTTACATTTTTAAAGGAGCCCTTTGCTGCATCTTTTATATGATGGAAACACATTCCAATATATACAAGTCCTTTAGCAGGTAACACCTCTACAGAATGACACATGACCTCTCAGAGCACCCATCATACTTCATGCTCTGTCCCAGCACTGTTGCCTTTTGTTTCTATTTTAGCAAAATTTTACACTGTCTTTTGGAGAAGAGAGTCTATTTAAATAGCAGCAACATAATTTAAAATGGTCCCAAACTCTTTTAAAGCTAGACAGATGGCTAAGGCCAAGCAACTTGTACACAACGGGATCACCAATTACTGAAAGTAAAAAAGTTCTTCCTTTATGTACCCTGTAAAACCATTGTTACAGTGAGATAATTCTGATTACAAAACAATTTTGAATAAGTCAGAGCAGCTTTTTTAAAAACATACACACCACCACAAACACAACCACACTTTTAACACTGCTCTGTGTTAAGGTACTACTCCTGTAAAAAGCACAGTGCTTATTTTACAAGAAACAAGATCCTTCTGGCCAGTATAGGTCAAGCCTCACAGAAAGCATGCTAATTAATCCCATGTGAGTGCAGCCAGAGCTGACCTTGCATAAGTTCACAGAAATATGCAAAACCCTAAAATAAAAGATATCAAAATTTATAGAGGAGACTAAGATCTCAAGTTCTTGTGATTGCCAAGAAGGTTTTTTAACTTATTATTGAGGAACCATTTGTAATGAAAACACCTACTTCCAGCTGAAAAAGAAAAAAAAGAAATGCAAATGCAATACCTGTGATTTTCCATTTCCCCATCTATTCAGTCAACCCAGGTGAAATCCATTACCCATTCTTAGAGAGGCAGCAATATCCCCACAGACCTGCTCCCACAGCAAATGAGCATGACTTCTATCATTAAGTAAAGCTTATTCTCTTTACGAAAGTTAATAACCCCAAATATGGTTTTTAAATATGGCATTTGGGAAGAAAATCAGAGCAGGATCATAAGTCACTGAACTGCAGAAAGAAGTGCTGGGAAGAGATGGGCTGATTTTAGACTTGCTGTCATACAAGCCATTCAATTACTACAGAGCTTGTTCATTTTAACTAGGCTTTCCTGCCTAGTTATTTCTTCTTGCTGTGTGCTTTTAAAGCATACATTGAGTTAAACTCCATCACCTGAAAACACTTTACTGAGTGCCTCATGCATGAAAAAAATTAAGCTATAGGATTAAAATAAATAAAAATAATAATAAAAAAGCTACCAAATGAAAGTTTGATGCCAAATACAATTCACCAAGTTGTCTTACAAGTATTGCAGAGTGTAATTACTTTCAAGAAAAGTCCACACTTCACTACAGAGATCTTAATAAAGAACCAAGAATACTGCACTCAGGACAAGTAGTAATTCATTTATTCCCTTCCAAGGGAAGGGCCGCCATTTCCAACTCTTACATCTTCAACCTACTCCTCTGCATACAAAATAAACTTCCAATGTTTTTACATGCTGCAGGTACTCAGGTACTATGCGACCTCAGCAAGATTGACTATGGCTTTTTGGAGCCTTTCAAGTTTTTTTTTTTTTTTTTTTTTTTTTTCTTTCTTCCCTGCACTCTCACATGGGAGCCAGCACACTGGTCAGAATAACTCTGTTAATACAGCTAGTAGATGCGTTTCAATAAGCCTGCTGCATACGCTGTACTACAATATTATGAATAGCAGCAGCATTGCACAAATCGTAACAATTGCAGAACAATTTAGATCAGGAGACCTCTACAGATCACTTGTCCGTTAGGAGGCCCAACTTTGAAGTCCAGTCTGGTTGCTCAGGGCCCTGTCTTGCCAAGTTTTCAGGCTAAAAAAGCTCGCAGTACCCTCAGTCTCTCCTTGTAAGATCTTTCTTTTCTAAGAACTAGGACGTGTATTAGAGAATGCTTATCTGCCTCCTACCGCTCTTTACAAGAGAGAAACCTCAGTTAAACTTCCAATTTTAATTTAATTTGAATGCATAAAGCAAACGTGTGCACCCTCCCCACCGTCCCATCCTTGTGCCAAAATACTCGCTATTTGCTCTACAGGAAAATGACAGGGGACAAATTTGCCAAGCAGTTCACCTAGCAAACATTTTTTCCACCTGATTTTTAATATTTCAGAAACACACTTGGCCTGTGGCAGGGAGAGAAGAGGGAGAAGCCCCGATATTCCTTAGATGCCTGTATCGGCCAGGAAGGCAACAAGTTTTAAAACTCCCTAAAGTAGTTACGGGCTTTTATTCCTGAAATCCATCCCCAATGAGGCCAAACAGGCAGCTGTTAGAAGAGCAGCCCTCAGGTCCCTCTTGTAAGAGGCAGCTGAACCCAGTCCCTGCCACAACTCGTGCTCGACTCACCCACACTTCTTCAGTGCAGCAGGGATGAAAGGGAGCAGAGGACAGCCCAGGAACCTCCTGTTCCCCCTTCCTCATGGCAAGGAGAGGGGGCCCTCCCCACCTGCATGGGGCTGAACAGCTTTTACCTCCACAGCACCGGAGACATCTGCTCCCAGCTCGTCCCTTAGGCATTTCCCTTGTGAGGGAACAAAAAAGATGTACTAACATCCAGCTGCTTTGGAGTCTAACAGCAGTCAGACAGTTGAGATATTTGAACACTTTTATATTTAGCATTCATGTGCAAGTGGGAGCAAATTAGTAATTGGTATTCTGAAGCACTAAAGTGTAAGAAAACAACATTTCAGATTTATATTTAAAGCTTTCCTGTTTGCATCAGTGCTGCAAAGAAATATAGTGTAAGCTTGCTGTAAATACAGAGCAACATAGACAAAATTTATGTGAATTGCACATTCAGTTCTTTACACAACAGAAACCTGCTATTGCAGAAGCAGATCAAACAAGCTCCTGATATAAAATTGGCTGCACACCTAAAATCCCGAATATTCTTGTAAGATATAAAATCTATTGCATTTTTATACTTATCAGGTAATATTTGCTAAACAATATAAACTGATTTCATAATTACTAATGGAGTTTTTCCTATAATTTCCAACTAAGGTGTTTGTATAGCTGATGAGATTGCTACTAGAGAATATCTTCAGAGACAGCCCTTGCTAACTCATAGTTCTGACACTGATGTTTGATAAAGAATTATAATGTGGACAGCACTTCTGGGGTTGAATTTCTGACCAGCAGAATGTAATAAATTAGGAAAGAAAAGTGATATCACATATCAAACCTTAATCTCAAATGTCTATTTAGAATAGAATCAATCAAGAATAAGCTTTCAGGAGAAGATTTCCTATAACTTTAATAAAAAAGGTAATAATCATCTATTTGCAAGCTAGCATTTCAATACATGTGCTGCAAAACCTGCTTTGCATTAGACCTTTGCATCTACTATTACACTTCAAAGAAATTACTTTCATTAAGTTTAATTACTTCCTTCCATAGCTTTGGATGTGACCCTTATTATATTTCATTACCTTCTCTCAAGGATGGCATGGCAAATAAATGACTAATAAAAAGCACAAAAACAAAGAAACTATTTAAGCAGATGCATTACATATCATAAGAAACGTTTATCACAGTCTACAATCACACCAGCAGAACATTAATGGGGAGCTCTTCATACACATTAGTAAAACATGGCTCATTCTTTGAAGCATTTAATATCTTCCATATTTTATAAATATTTGTTTAGATTCCTGAAAACAAACAAGCCTATTAAAACACATAAAAGAGTTGATACTTTGTATTCAACAATAGTATTATGCTGACTGGCAGCCCTGGGGCAGTGAGTTAGTTATAAGTGATTATGCTACTCTGTAGCCTGCTGATCTAGTAGTTACAGAAATGAAAAAACAGCTCAGACTTTCCAGGCAGCAGAAATACAGTCCTGCTGATCCAAAACAGATCTTACAGTCTCAATTTTTCCAACCCCAGGTGGAAGGAAAGATGAGCCAAAGTGACGGCAACACTAAGTAAGCAGAGCAATTCTCCCCAATTCTTTTAGATGAGGTGGTCTTAACTATTTTCTTCAAACACAAGGAGTAACTCTCACTCATATAAAATTGTTAACCATGTTCTGGTCAGAGATGAAAGCAATCCTATGCTGCCTGAAGGGAAATACTGAAGAAATATTATCATGTCATTTTTGTTCCAACCATGCAATAACTTATTTCAAAGCAAAAGAATTCTATTATTACAAAAACAAAAAGTATCGATAAACAATACACTTAATTAATGAAGCACACCGCTGTTTGTGGAACTCTCCTGCAGGAACAATATACATATCTGTTGTCTCATACATAAGGTCACTAGAGTCATAGATCTTAAAGACTGAACAGCAGTTTCCCTAACTACTTCTGAGAGAAAAAAAAATGAAATGTTTCCTCCAAATAATGTTTATATCAACTGGAAAAAATGAAAAAAAAATAAAAAAACTAAAAACCTGAACTGAATCAAAGTAGACCTCACTCATTTTCTCTAAACTGTAAGTTTTCCATTTACTTCCCTACAAGGATGTTTATTTTCATGCATGCTTTACATTTTCCCATAAAATGTTTTAGATGACTTTCAGTCAGTGCTTCACAAGACCCTTTACAAATAAAGCAACAGCAACTTAATTGTGCCATTAACAAGGCATGACAACTTGCCTTGGGACTTGGAAAAAAAAAAATTCAACTCCAGGGCCTTACTCACAAGAGACTGAATACTTCTACAGCAAAATAAAGCAAGCAGGTAGAAAAAAAATAAAAGCAACAAGTCTGTCAAAATCAATATTCTTTTCACTGTCACTTATGTTTCCTGCAGACTTGAAGGTAAAAAGAACAGCTATAATCCAGTCCCATGTGTGTGATCTCTGTGATACCTGACTTTCGGGAGGATTCTCTTCTCATTCTATAATTTTATAATTGGTCCTTGCTGCAATGGCCTTAAGCAGATTTGAAATTGATGATCAGATGTAGAAAGTAAAACGCAAAACAAAAACCAGAAGCCTCTAACTGAGCTTGTACAATTTACATTCAGAAGGAGCACCAAGTCAGCCTCTCCCTCTGGCAGCAGGGATGGCTGGTAGTAATAAAGTCTCACACAAGATCTCAGTGGGGAAGAAAAGCACACTCAATCTTCTGGTTAATTTGTAAGTGCCACCAAGTGTAACATTAGTTTTAGTAAATGCTGAGAGGTGAATACTCAGAAACATTCCTTTCCACCCTCACCTCAGACACCCCATGCACAAAGTGGCAAGGAAAACTATGCATGCAAAGCTCCAACAAAATGCCAGTAGATCAGACTCCGGTATCAGCACTCCAGGGAACACAGTTGGAACACCACCCTGCCTTCTAGGCACAAGGTCAAACTTGGAATATTAAGAGCATTTCAGTAACATAGCAAGAGAAAAATATCTATAAGGCCAGCCAAGGTAAGGACATAAGTTATACTATCCTTATAAATATACTTGCACTTGACAAGAATCCAATATTATCCTTGTGATCCAATCTCACCCTTTTAATAAGGGCCAACCAGAGTTCACTGACACTATTATCTCTCTCTCTTTAAGTTCCAACAAGGAAATTTTTCATGAAGTCTTATTTGGTCATGTTATGGAACAAACTAAAGTAGTGAAAACTTAAAATGGCTTCTTCAAGACCTGTGACTGATAAATACAGGTAACAATTCTTTTCATTAAAGGAAAAACTCACATAAACACAAAAACATGAATTCATCCCTACAACACAAATTTCTAAAACAGAAATCTCTGATCTACACGATCAGGAAGATAAGAACATGGCTACAAATACATACTAATGTGCTGAATAACAGAAAAGCAGAAATCACTGCAAGTGACTGATCTTGTCATTGGTCACTAACAGGATCCCAGTCTGTCTTCTAGACTGACCAAGTACAATTACTATCTAAAGCTATAGCATTAGTGTTCCTGGAATGCATTGACACTTCCTATTAATTCAGCTACCCCTTTATCCACAGTCAAACACAGAAATTAAGCTCTACAGATATTTTGCTTTTTTTAAAAAAAAAAAACAAAAAACAAACAAAATTAGACTTTATGTGAATTGCAAGGCAAGTAAGGAGTGGCGTAGAGAGACAAGAGATGGTGCATGGATATCATTGAAGAGTAGCAAAGCTAGAGAGCATGCAGTCAGCTCAGCTGAGCGTAGCTGGAAAGGTACAGAGGCATTTACGAGTCCAGGACAAATGATGACACCTCTGCCAGGACTAGATGAAGTAGGGGAGGACTCACTTTAATAACTCTTGAGTGCATCTTGTGCATTAGCCTTAGTCCGTCCTTTGTCACACTGCGCAAGGGGACACATCTCCACTCCAACGTAAGGCAGTGGAGTGTACACGACATACCTGCATTCCTGCAGCAGAACTCACCATTCCCATCCTCATCTTAAAATGCAGCTGGCTCCAGTCATTGCCTGCACCTGATCTCTCAAGGACAATTTACAACAGAACTGGCTATGACTCCCACAGTGGGTCTGCCCCTAAAGGGAGCAAGTTTCTGATGCTCCTGCTTCACAGGCTGCTGTCAGTCTCTTTTTTCTTGGCAGTAGTGCCAACTTAAAGATATCCTGCCCTGTACTCAGGCTGCTGTTGTACCCCCTCCACAGCTGGGCTCGGTTCATTCCCTGCAGGGGGAAGAACCAGTCTTTAAAATACCACTGGAAAGCCAAGGGGTTGTTCTAACCCAGATCCATTCTCCACTGAGGTTACTGCAGCCCAGCTGTGCTGGCACAACAGGGAGAAAACAAATGGCCCTGTGTGGCTCATCAGGGACAGACATCCCTAAAGGCAGACAGCTCCAAGGCCAGGGCGAGCAGGGCCGCGCCAGGGACGCGGCCGCCCGGGAACGTGGGTGCAGTCCTGCGGTTAAGGCAGTAGTTACAGGCTGTATATTTAGTAGTCTCCAAAAGGAAGCATGGTTAGATAGGGGAAGCTTGGGTTGCATCACAGGGAGCCTGGGTCTCTGATTTCATCTGAAGTGAGATGGTAAAGCCGAGACACCTTAACCGGTTTAAAAAAAAAAAAATGTGTGAGTGGGCAAGTGGCAGTGAAAGGGAGGAAAAAACAGTCTGAATCATTGTCCATAATAAGAGCTGCGAACTACCCAAAATTTGGAGTGTTCAGTGGCTCTTTTTGCTCCCCAACCCCTTGCTCA
>VZSV01000099.1:758295-795630 GCA_013398735.1 Nothocercus julius
AAAAAAAAAAAAAAAAAAAAAGACACATGCAGAGAGGCTGTCTGAAATTTTCTCATTAATCATATGGAAAAAAATTGCAAAAAGCTTTTCTTCTGGTTAAACTTCCACAATCCACTGCACAAGGTACATCCCCAACCAGCTTTCCACTCCCCTTACACATTCCGATGATCCCGCAGGAGAATGAGTCAATCTCACCCTCCTTCCATCTCTCAAAAGGCAAAGCATTTCCTTGGCTCCACAAAATCAGCTGTTAACAGAAGTGAGCTTTTTTGCCACTGCTTCTTGTTGCCCAAATTATTTGGCATTTGCCACAGACCAAGGCGAACATGGGACAATTACCATAGAGCAGCTGATGTTTAGTAACTTGTAAAGTAACTTCCACAGTTGACAGGCAAGGGCCAAGTTTGGAAAGCTCAGGAAAACTGTAAGGAATTTTCAGTCACATGAGCCTTAGCATAGACATGTGAACTAGGATACAAAAACCATCATTAATTTGAAAATCAGAACACACAAAACTAGTATAAGAACTTTATACTAGTGTAACTGCATCCCACTGCATAGCGTTAACAGATTAAGATCTCAGAACCTTCTAGCACAAAGCCAGAATGTAAGTGACCTCTATTTATAAAGAGAAGCCAGATAATAAGAATCTAAAGAAGTTTAGACAGAAACCCCAGGCATAGAATTTCAGTGTGATGTAACTTAATACTATTTAAGATACTCTAGGTGGTATTCTAATGGCTAACTAATCAGTATTTTAAGGAGATAAACATACCCTGTCATTTCTTAAATGCAACATCACCTCATCATTTTCATAATGAAATTATGTTTAAATGTGAACAAACAACAGATCTGGAAAAGAAAAGGATAATAAAAAATGGGGAAACTTGCAAGAGAGATAACATGTTATTTAGCTTCCAGCTTTTCTTATTAAGGGTTAAAACACCTTATTTCATGGAATGAAGTCCCATATTATTATATACTCAGGAGGATATTCCCTTTTGCTAAATACCTGCCAAGCTTCTGCTCGGAGTGATACATAGTTTGGGGAGGTTTCTCTCCCCCCACGAAGATGTCGACTCCCATACCAACCCATCATTCAAGGAATGCATCATTAGAATAAATAATATCTAAAAATATCTCATTCTGTATTTCTTTACAAATTGCAATCCCCATGAAATAAACATGGTTTTCTGATTATTTCCAACTGCCCCTTTTTTTTTCCCCCCCCTCCAGCTGGCCCACACCTGGTTCTTGCCTGCCTATGCTAGCACTTCACTGCCTATTGCTAATGCAAAATTATTTTTAAAAAATGCATCTTTCATAAGACACTACTCCTTCATTTAACTACTAGTGAACATGATACTCCCAAGTCAATTTTAAATGATCGTAAGTACTGCACAAGATCTACTCAGTGGGATTGCCTGTAGACAATACAGCCCATTCCTCCTAGATGGCAACAACTTAAGGGATTTCTTCTCCCAAACCTTTCTATTTAATTTCCTATCTCATCTTCTTCATCTTGTCAGTGAGAAGGACAAAAAAGAAAATCCAATATGGCATTTTATCTCATTTCAAGTATATAGACCCAATGCTTCAAATCCAAAGTTCTTCCTCCAGTGCTACATATCAGATCATGGACGGAGAGCAGGCAAATGGCAGGAGAATTGAGAATGGGTCACATGGAAGAGCAGAAGAGATGTTGAAAGCTCTGCCTTTTTAGATTTAATTGAGCAGATGTTGTGACAAAAACTAAGACCTAAAACAAATCAATAAAAAGGTGAACTGCATTTCACATCCCCTTAATCAATCATGCTTTTCTTTTGGTTGTATTTGCTGCCATCTCACTAAAAATAAGGAAAAGCACGTTTGTCTTGTATTTCAAGTGTTTAAATATGTTATGTCAAAGTATAAGAATTTGATGCTCTCTATGATGATTTATGTCATACTGTGACGTGCCCATTTGTCCAGCATTCATAACCTGTCAGAATAAGTGTTAAGAAACAAACATGACACAAACCGCTGTAGCTCATTCCCAAGTTACTTTAGTCTGAAAATGGTACTCTGCCTTTCATACGTAATTCCATACCCATGATTCCGCACACACTGTGCTTCCTAGGGGACAAAAAAAGCCCAAGACATCTGAATGACACATGCTTCATTGCTTAAAGATGAATCGCAAAAGAGAAACCTACAACCCATTACTGTTGTAGGTATTAGGTACATGAATGCAAAACTTTGAAGAGGACACATTCTGTTTTCTTCCCGACTGAGAGCATTCATACACCTCTACCAAATTACTACAGTGAAAAGCCAGTTTCAAATCAGCTTAAGTATACTTACACTGGAGGTTGCCTTCATTTAGCTAATAGGCTAATTCATACTAATTCATTCAATCAAAGCATATTCTGCATTACAGGACACGATCAGGGACCTCTAGCAATCAACACACCATCACACACATTTGGAATACCTTGTGATCTATCTTTGAAGAACACTTCCCCTTCTACATCTCCCCTACTCTGCTATCTTTAAAGGACAATTAAAGATCACTGCAAACAAATTAAAGTGCTCATTTTCCTCACTGTGAAATTTTACCCATTTTTTTCACAACTCCAATGTAATAATAATAAAAAAACCTCTTCATGTACTGCATTCCATAAAAACTTATGAAGTAATTAAGCTCCATTGGACCACAATGCAGCCAACTCCAGCTCTATTCATCACCAGATTCATTAATTCAAATTCATTCACTCTGTAAGGATTTAGAGGTAAGAAATGTAGAGCTACAAAGTGAATATTTTAGTTAGTTACAGAATTTTTTTTTTTTTTTTAAAAAGAGAAAAATCAGAAGTAGCACCAGGAAGAATTCATTCTGGAGTTTTACTAGTGTCAGAATAGCTCTGTCTACAAAAACACCGTATTTTGGGGGGAAGAAAAAAAAAAAATCAAACAAAAAGAAAGCACAGAAAAATGGTGTGATCTTCAGTTCTGCTCTGCACTATTTTTTTGCATCCACCTGCTACTTTCCTGATTATTTTTGCATACTCTGTATGGGGCAGCTCTATTTATTTAGACTATATTTGTAATCGTTACCATTTCTGGTCATTTCAACATATTTTTCAGAAGGCGGTGTGCACATTTGCCTCTACATACTTTACAGTCTGCAAGGAAAGATTTTTTTCAAGTTTTATGAGACCTTAGGGTCAAGCCTGAAGTAAACATTGCACACTAAAAGCAAGACATGAGTTGTCATTGTTCCCGTAAGATTTTTTTCTTCTTTGGATTTTCTCATTTTGATCTCAAACACAGTCCACTTTTGACTATACAGTGGCCCTGCCCAAATTTGGCAGGCTCTGCCAAATTCCGCTCAGAGGAAACATCATTAAAATTCCCCATTACTAAAATTACTAAGATGCCCATTGACTCTTGAGTCCCTCCTGAATAACTCAGCAGTCACCAGAGTGTTGGGTTTGTGGCGAGCTCAGCTGGAGGATAGTGTGCAGGATACTCCTCTACCTGCTCCCGCTGCATCGGAGCACCCCTAATTAAACCTCATTTGGCCTTCCATACTTTTGGCCACTGACTCCTGTCTGGCCGCACAGCTTGACAGAGTCACCCTGTTTTTCCCATTATGACTACAGCCAGAGTAGTGCCTATAAAAGCTAGGAAGCAACCACAATTACTCTTTTCAGCACATCGCCTATATATCGTAGTAGCACAAACGATCATAACACAGGGAGCATGAAGCACCTAAAAACCCAGCATTAATGCCACTATGGCCGCTACTTCTTGAGAAGATTTCCAAAGGATTTCCAAAGCAACAACCATGCAGCACGCTGTGTGCATTTTGCCATTACCTGCAATCACAATGAAACAGATATTCAGGACTTCTCAAATGGGTACAGCTCTTCCTGTATTTTCCTCACATATTTTTCCCCCTTAAGCATTTCATAGCTAAAAATATAAACCAAACTTGCTGAAACCATGAAGTGTGAAAAACGACAGGAACTGGAACCTGAGAAGACTGATCTCTTATATTTACATAAGACTTTTCATCCCTATATCCCTAAAGATTTAACCACACACTCATAGGAATGGTTTCAGTCACAGGGGAAATACAGCAGCTCACAAAACTGTTGATCATGTAGTTAAGACGGGCAGAACAGAGAATTCACATTACAGTGAGTGTGCAGCAAGTTAAGAAGTTGCTGGGAGGTGATCCCTCAGGTGGGCATCCTCCTCTGAGGAAGGGAGGTCGCCTTGGCTCCTCTCCTCAGGACCCCCTCCATTTCCTGTCACGCCAGAGGGAAAAGACAGCGTGAGAATCAAACAGGATCCAAGAACAGTTCTCAGCATAGAAAAAGGGATAGATCCCGTGTACAAACACTGCTGCAGCCCATTTAACAGGGAAGAAGCAGGGAGTGAACTACCTTGGACCTTGCTCAGGCAGGGTCCTCGCTTAGGTCACGTCCGTTGGAGGTCCCACATTCTATAACATCATAGAGGCTCATGGCTTTCTAGCTAGACACATGATCTGTGTTCTGCTCTGCAAAACACAGTAAAGGTGTAACAAACAATGTGTTTCTGATGATGTAGTAAGGAAATATACAGGCTTCTCCATGCATAGAGGGTAAAAAAAAAAAAAAAAAATCAGACTAGTACCTGTATAACCCATAGGACAAGTATCCAAATCCCAGGGCAAGATCATTTTAGACATTTTGCCCTTCCTCTCTAAAAAACTACTTGCTAGAATACAAAATTCAATAGGATGAGATCAGCTTTGCTTTTTAGTCTCCAGAGTAAGGATGAAGTGTATGCCTCCAGCCAGTAACGTTATCCATATTATCGTAATGTCAGGAGACCCTAGTCAGCTGCAGGCCACTGAACGCTCAGAAAAAATTCCCGCCAAAACAGCTTACCACAGGAGTTAAGGACAAATGCAACTGGTGGACTGACTTAACCAAACCAGCTGAAGGAATCACAGCAAGCAAACACGCAGACCCACCGTAAGCAAGCACACAAGTGTGGCCAGTTTTGCCAGTGACCAGCAAAAAGCTTTGACAAGCACTAGGGTTTTGTTTAGTTGAACCTGAAAGTTACATTTTGCAGAACCATGGTCTTTGGACTCTCCAGTTAGATGAAACTGATAGTAAAGCAGCAATGGATGTCAGCTGGCCACCCGCTTACTTGGGGAGAACTCAAGTTCTGTGGCAACAAGAGCGTTGCCTCACAATACACAAAGCCAGTGTATGACAGGAGATTTCCCTGAATGTTCCTAACTTGTGATCTCTGCTGGTCTTGCCCAGCCTGTAGGCACATATAAAATCACTTTTTTTCACTGCACTGTAAGTGTACAGCAGACAAGCAGAAAGAAGCCACTTTCTAGATTCAACACTTAGCTTTCGATGACCCCCCACATTTGGGCATTTTTATGTTAAATTCTACCACACAAAATCACACAGTTAAAATGATGCAATGATGACATAATCTACCTCCATTTAACCTCTGTTTAAAAAAAGCATCTGTGAATAGAAGGCATAATCCGCTGCAAGGCCTCTAACCTGACCTATCCCATTTACTTTAATGTATCATGGTCCACACATGGGAGATATATATATATACACACACACTCTTTATACTATATACACATCTATTGTTAATATTCATATCCTATTTATTGTAAGACCACCTGAACACTGAATTAGCATTTCTCAGCTAAGCACAATGAAGGTTTCGTTGAAGTTATTTAAAAGCATCTGTCAACATTTTAAAACATCAGTGGCTGATACAGTGAAAATCGGAGTTTAACTACTTTAGGGGTAAGGGCAACAATGATTACACAAATATTAATTGTTCTGCTAGCTAGTAATTGGTGAGGCAGCACGTTGCTACCTTAGTAGAGGTCAAAATCAACTGTTTGCTTTCAAGAAATGACAAAAAATACAGAGCGCGCGCACACACACACACACACACACAGAGCCATCTCCAAAAACTCACCGCTTCCCTTGTGTTTTCTCCAAAAGGAGAGCCACTTTACTGGCTTTAATTAGGCTTCCTCACTATTATATTAAAGTTTTTAGAGTTGTGATCAGTGACAGTTCTCCCAATACAAGCTTGCACAAATGCATGATAAACGTGACAAAGACAGCGTGCACACACACACACGGAAGAGTCACCTTCCTAAGTGTTTCTGTAAGTACTACACACAGAAACTGTTTCTCACAACAGTCATAGTAAGAGGGGATGTCTCAGTATCTAAAGGTTAAATGTTAAACTTTAAAATAAGCTTTTTTAAAAAAAAGCTTTTAACCAGTGCAAATAATGTAAGTTAATTATTAATAGCCACCTCTGTGCTTTGTACTTTACAGACATTTCCATCCAATCGCACATACAGAACTCCAGCAGTCAACAGGTCTCAATATCTTTTTGAGTCAGATGAATGGGGGGGAAAAGCCCTTGGAGCAGAGGCAGAGTAAGCCACAGATCAGAACCATCGAGATGCCGGGGCAGAACGGTGGGGGAACTTAGTAGTTCTGGCTTCCGATCCACTGCGCACACAGTTGATTTCAAAATCTGCCTTCACAGCACGGACTTTTGGTCCGGTTAAATATGCCCATGTACTGACTACTAACCGCACATAACTATAAAGCTAGGGAAACCTAGGAGAACGAATGAAGGTGTAGGCAATCGGTCTAGGGTTTTAGGAAAGAGGATCAGCTAGGTTTCACATGAGAAAAAAAATAAAAAGTGTATTGTTCCAAATTTCCTTGTTGTTTTAGAACTTTGTGAAATACCTAAGGAGTTCCTTTGGGGAACCCGTAAGTTACAGCAAACTCCTACCCATGGAAAAAAATAATAATAATAAAAGAATCATTACATCAAGAACATACACAGCCAAGACATTTAGATTATTCCTACAGAGTGTCTTTCTAGGAAAGTCCAGCCTGTCTTGCAACAAAGCTAATCTTCACATATCCATTTCACTTTTTATCCTTGCACCTGCCTGCATTAACGAGATTAAGAATTAGGCTGCCAGAGGATTGTCTGTGAAGGAATACCAATTTATCCATTGATTAAACATCAGAACTGCATCAAACAGAGCTCCAAGACTGGGCAAAGGAAATGCATTTACTGTGTTTTAATTAAAAATCTAAGAGGAAGGCCCTACAAAAGTCATGCTCATAAAAAGACACTGGAGTTTTCTAGTAAAAGGATATGCTTATTTAACTGCCGGAGGGAAAGGTTTCTGCACATGATCTTTCAACACAGCCCCAAAAGTAATGAAGTCCCGTACACATACATGAGAGGAAACTCAGACAATATGCCACAGACCCACTAGTAGGGAATGAATGAAAGATAGTGTAGTATAATAAGCATTTCCTTTTCAAAGTTAAATGCCAAGTAAAATGATTAGAATGGGGTCAAGGAAACACTAGCATGATTGTTATGAGGGAACTGTTTTGAAGCTTTGCAGTTGCCCTGTTCTGCTAATATGCTGAAGGCAACTGCTACAAGAGGCCATCCCAAAGTTTGGAAGAAAAAGTTTTTTGTTAAGAGATCAATCAGCTCAGAAACAACAGAGGAGCAGGATGTGACCCTGTTCAAAATACAGGGAAAGGAGCACAGCAGAGAATGGGAGAGTTGGAATGTTTTCCACTGGGGACACAGGAGCGACCCCCCACAAGCGGCAATGCCATGAGGAAACAAGCGCCATCCCCGGCTGGTGGCACTTCCGCCTCCTCCCCTTCACCCAGGACTAGGGGCTAGCGATGCTCCAGCTCCCGGCACGCTGTGTGGAAACACTTCCCTCCAAGCACAGAAAGGCTGGAAAAAGGCTGTGCTCACATACACAAGTTTGCTTGTATTCAGTGGCACAAAGGGGCAGGGGAGGAAAACCTCTAGCAAATAGGTCCCTTAATTAGCATGGGTGATTAAAAATAATTGCACAGAGGTTGTGTACCTAGGGCAAATATAACAGGGGATCATGTGTTTAAGGAGCCATGGGACAGCTGGGTACCTCTGCCACCTTTGCTTTAAAAAAGCAGTAAATGCTGCACAACAGAAAAGGAAGCAGCTTCCCCCATTCCATGCTCGGCGCCGGGAGCCACAGCTCCCGCGGGAAGGAATCCCGCTCAAAGTGAGCGGAGCCGAGCCGGAGCCCCTCACCCTCCTCCTGCCGCCCAGCGCACGCTGCCCTTCCCACTGGGTGCTCTGACAGCGCGGGGAGGAGGACAGGAATGGCAGCGGGGAGGCGAGCACAGCTGGGCACCGCCGAGCCCCTCCGCATGCAGCTGCCCAACAAAACCCCTATTCAAAGCGATGCAACGGGAGCGCGCCGAATCCGAGCCTCTGAGCAGCGAGGGGCTCTGCCTAACACGGCGTTCAAGCAACAGATAGAGATTTACCTTCAAAACGCAGGCCATGTTCGCTCTCTAGCCTTCCTACCACAAGGCAGCGGGCGCCTGCTGCGCGAGCGGCGGTCCCAGCGGCAGGCAAGGGGCTCGCAGGGCCGCGGAGCTGCCAAAGCCTACATTCCCGCAGATCCGACCGGGGGCACCGCGCATCCAGGATCCGTTAGTCATATTAGCCTTTTTATGCCCCGTTTGTTCCACCCATCAGCTCCTGCCACTGGCCGGGAGCCAGCCCAGCACCTCCCCTCCGTCACGTGGCCCCGCTTGATTCATGGCTCCAGCATGGATTTTTTTTCAAGCACTGGGACTCTCCCGCTCATTACTACTTACACAGGCAGCAATCTACAGCCTGCGGATATTTGGGGATATTTGGAAATCAAGCTGCTTGTAACTAGGCCCCATGCAAGTCTCCAAGGGCACTCAGCAGACATTAACTGTCTGCTGGATGGGAAAGTCCAAACTCTGTGGAGTTCAGGAGCTAAAAATCCTGTTTGTCTGTGAAATACTGTTTTATATTCAGCCATCTTCAGAATGCGGGAGGTGCCTCTGTCTGAAGGCTGCAACTGTTTCCCAGCTGAGCTGATTGTTATCAGCAACCAACACAAGCCCCGCTCTGGAGGTGCTTGTGATATGCTGTGAAAGCGCTGGCATAAACTCACAGGGAATGGAAAGGGGTTTCATTTCTGCAAGTCTGATAAAGTCTCTCCAAACTTTTCCTATGCTGCAGTAGGATTGACCACATTAATACATTTAGCTGTTAAAAAAAGTTCTTTCACTTGCACTTTGGCTCTATTTCTCTACATTTTTTCCCCTTTAAAAAAAACACTCTTCAATACTGGACTCTATATAAATACTGAGATTTCACTTTGTATATGTTGCTTCTCCTGCAGATTCTTTCCCCTCCCCTTTTACACTTTTCCAGTACTTCTGCTCATTACATTGCATCTTGGAAGACTTTGCATTTTCTGTACTTGGCACCTTCCCCATACTCCATGTGTGCTACATTGCTTCATTTCAGCTTCTCTAGCACACACCAAAGCTCCCTTAATAAACAAGTCAAATTAGATGTTTTCATCCTCCCTGCAGTGACTCAGGGTACCTGCTTCAGTGCGGCTAATACGTTCCAAATAACGTTCTGAAACCCATCAAGCTCTTTTTATGTGGAACACCAGAAGGGTCGCACTGTTGCGACAGGGTGTTGCTGTGTCACATATTTAATAACATGACACACATAACTGTTTCCTCCCTAGTTAAACTCACACTCAGGCGGAGCTCTTAGAGGCATTAACTAAGGGAATTGTCTCTCCCCATTTCTACACAAAGACAAATCCTCCCCAGCAGGAGGACACACAGGCACCACGGAGGCTCTGTCTGGTTCATGCTCCTTAGCTCCCTTCCTGAACACTTCCAGAGAAGATAACAGGTTGCAGCATCCTTCCAGTGCATCACAGTTTTAGACAGGTCCTGCAAACTCCTCAGCCCCTCTCCACAGTGGGAATGCACCTCCTTGCCCAGCTACAACTGCAGCCCAAGGGCAGAAAATTGTAATGTTCCCGAGGAGACTAATGAAAACTCCTTACTGAAGTCTGCAGCTCTGACTTATCTAACATAATGAAGCAGACGAGCTGCAATGAGGGTTAAAAGCTTGGGAGCTTAATTATTCATTAAAAAAAAATAAGCAGTAATTGCCTATTTATTTCTCCAGCAATCAAGCTTCTAGCTCTTCTGGAATCAAAATCATTCCTTCCCTCTGTGATAGACATGGGGCAAGTTTCCATCCAACAGAGAAGAAAAATACTACTTCCGTCCCAGCCCCCATTACCAATTCTTAGAGAAAAAAGTGAATGAGACTTTGAGCAGAACCATCCTGAAAAGACAGACACTTTTTTTTTTTTTTTTTTTAAAAAAGATATGTCCAAAGCATTGATATTTCTTAAGGAAAGACACCAATGTAATGTTACCTGTTTTTAGCAATTCCAACAGGATTTGATTCTAAACACCATATTGAGAAAAATACAATGCCTTTTAACTTTTAGACTTTTCATAAATGAAACCTCATGAACCTTCCCATGGCTTACCTTTCCCCAGTCCCATGGGAGGCACCACAATCTACACACTAAATACTTTTCTAGAGTATCCCCACTTCTTTCCATGCTGCTCATGACTTCTGTTTCTGCAGCCTTTCTTCCCCCCCTCTGCTCCATCCCCAGATGACTCTCAACAATCCATTCACCCAACTGGCAAGACATTCTTATGGCACCTTTTTAAGGTCATACCCTAAATTTTCTCACAGGCAGCTACATTCCCTCTAAGTTTTCTAAGTTTAGTAAAACACAGTCAAAATATTTGTATTTAGCTAAGTACTAATAGATTTTCTGCAATACTGAAGGTGTTGCAGCCTCTCTATGAGCACCCACAAGAGGCTCACAGGGTGCAGGGATCCCTACAGCAGCAGCTGCCACTGCAGTTTCACATGATGCTTTACTAGCTGGTGCTAGTAAAGGGGTCAGGCATAATATTGTATTTGTACTCTGAAAATGCAGACAAATTCAGATTTTTTTTCACCTAGAACTTAGTTGTGGGATAAAAAACAGGACACACTTTTTGACAAATATGCACTTTTCTTTAAGGATAGGTATGGGATTTCATTCCCTGCTTCTGGGGGAAGGAGCCAGAGGTGTGACCGCAGCTGAGATAACTGTAAACAGTAGCTGAAGGTCCAGCCTTAGGTCAAGGCAATTTCATCTCAGAGAAAATACATGAAGACACCAGGTATCCCCATAGGTGCAGGAGAAATGCAGCAACCATACAATAAGGGAAATCAAACATTGTAAGCACAGTTTTTCCATGAGCTTCATGAAATATTTAACTTGAACTTAAAACACTCTTGAAATCAGTCTTAGATCTAACCTGACTCACTCAAATTTCAGTCATGCCTGCAACCTTCACCCCCACACACAGTACATAGTCATCTCTGCCTGATGGGAATGTCAAGGACAGTATGAGACTGTCTTTCATGTCTGAGTCACTGAAAAAGGCCACACAAGTCACTACTTATAGCACTGCAAAGACCTTGCACATTTGCCACGTAGTTCAAATCCCGCTAATGCATTGCTATGGAGATACAGCCTTGGGGAAAGTGCAGTTTGGGCAGCAACCATTTCCAATTGTAGGCCTTAAAAAATAAATCCTGCCATAATAAAAATCAGTCCTTTGTGTAGGAAATTGGTTAGGCCTTAATACGGAGTGATTAATGCAGTTATACAAGCCAGCACTCAGGTAAGAGTTTCTCTGTACTTCTACAGCCAGTTATACTGGCTTAGGCTGTGGCTACTGCTCAGCTGGATTCTTTGTGAAGTTGACATTATATAGTTGAAGTGACAGTCTCTTCAGCTACACCAATATCATCAAAACCAAAACACCACAAGTGAGTAACATGTGAGGGTTACTTGTTCAATCCCATACTAATTTAGAAAGTGTATACTTGTAGGAAGCTTGAAAACTATGATCTCACTAACAGCTTAAATCAAACACAGGGTTCAACTAGTGAAACTGAGTTAAAGGGAGGAACTGCTTTCATGTTGCTGCCGCTGCAAAGTCTCATCAGGCAAGGGTGACACGGGATGGCATTTCTCATCCTTCAGTACAACCTGAACCAGCAGCAGAGTCGCACATTTGCTCTGTCGTTGTCCAGATGTCTCATCTTCCCAGCCTTCCCTAGCAAGATTTCCTTATCTTATACAACTAATCATTAGATATAAGCAATATAAACTGCCCTGTAGCCCAGTGGCACAACAGAGTTAGAGAATAGGCTGTTTGAACACAAACTCTTACCAGGTCACGAAAATGTTCCATGCAATCTTAATTCAGACCTTCTCACTCCTGACTTTTCAGGCAACTTCAGGAGGAAAAGACCCCTAACCCAAACCAATAGGTTTCATTTCACATTTGAACTCCTGCTGCACCTCCATTTGAGGTCTGGAGACTGAGGAGAACACACAAGATTTAATATAGTTCAAACTAATTTTGCTTCTCAGAAAATCCTTACAGCTTAAAACAAGATCATAGATACATTAGCAAAAAAGCCCAATAGGAGATGCATATTACCCTATGCAGCTTATTCCTCATCATAGATCATGTAAACCTCATTCTGTAAGCAGGGCAACAGTCCTGCATTTTTCTTTAAAAAGCAAAAAGGAGCTGTGGAACACTTCTGCCCTTTTCACCAGTAGGAGACAAAGATTGCTGGACACCATTAACACTGTTAGAAATTCAGCTCACCACCTCACTATTATTCAATGTCACGGTAACAATTTAGCACAGACACTCAAGATTTTCAGAGCTCACATGTTCTTGTTGTCTTCTCCCCTCTCTAATACACACACAAGCACACCCAAATCCATGACTTGCAACATTCACTCAACTACATATGGATATTAAAAAGTGTTAGCCACACCTGACATTTCCAGAATCAACTTTTCCCAAACTTGTCTAACAGGCAGATCCTGATTAAGGTAAATGCTATACTACATCTATGGGATATAAAGAATATAGTCTATCCTATGTCTGTAGCTTATGGCCTTTATACAAAGTACATCTGCTTTAAAAAGAAAATTTTAAAGTAAACACTATTTTATATGTATGAACACTCAGAGATTAGCATGCATGAACTTTCAAAGATTAGAAGACAAAGCTTCATAGAAATTCCTGGAAGCAAACCAAGCAAACTCTGAAGAGCAGGAATCTTTTCAGATGATTGCCATTTATTTTTTCAATTCAAATTCAAGCATCTAATTCAGCTTTCCATTTTTGAAGTGCTTATTGAACAGCAATCATTTTATACTGAGCTACAGATTATTCTATATTAAATAAAGTGTGGCATGTCTGTTATGTGCAAATCTGCTTCTACAGAATGAACTGAATTTAAAATGCAGCAAAGAAAATGTGCTCAGAGAAAAACCATCTTCTTCATTAGCCTTCCTCTAATTAAAACAGACCAAGCAACTCTGAAGAGTGTTGTGTCCATTTTTGCCAGCAGCTAGTTTGCTCATATAAAATAGTAAGAAAGACAAATGTATAAGTTACTGCAGCCTCTTGTTGAAATAAAACACCCAACAATCTTCTTGAGGATATTCAAAAACTAAGCAGTCTTTGTGAAAATGTGCTATCACTTAAAGGTAATGTTGCCAGTAACAGAATTTTGTTAGTTAATATATATTTCTTGCAACATCTTTAGCCAAGGACACATTTCTTCTCCCCCTGCCCACCCTCCCACTGTTAATTTCTTTCATTCTTTGCTCCTATTATCAAAACTTTACACTCCCACAATTTTTATAACATGATTCTAACATCATAAAATATTAAAGATATTCTACATGTAGACATGTCCATGTCAACTTGCCCTCTACCTACATTTTATATTAGGGAACCCAGCTTTTCACATAAAAGGACCTTAGGAAAGATGAACCAGTGACTACTTCAATCATAGTATTTAAGGTGCTAAATCGGAATAGAAAATTTATATCCCTCCTTTCAATTTGTGAAAATGCCATACTTCTCCTGCCTGCAAAAGTAGAGGCTGTTCCCCAACTGTGCTCCCTCCAAAGATCCAGTCAGCTACTGATTTTAAGGGCTAAGCTCTATCATTATCCAAGTTGCCATTCACGTCATTTTATTGAAGCAATAGAAGGCCTTTATTTTTTTAAATGTATACCTCTTGGGGGCAGGGGAAAGCAGACCCTACCCCTTTATGAGGCTTTATCTAATGTTTCTTTATGCTTGAAAGGAAGACCTGAAAGCACAGCAGTATAGACAGACTTATTGAAGCCAAGAGAGAATTAATTTTGCTCTGAGTGAAAACTGGAATATTTTCTTGTGACCACTCATATGTAACACATCTAAAAGTGCCTAACCCCAGCATCACCACATCTGAGCCGCCTTGATCAACAGCATCCTACTGTGCATCAGAGCATCACAAGACTCAGGGATTTCTAAAGCCTCAAGTGAAGAATTAGCCTGCGGGAGGAAAGAGGGAGCAAAATCTATATTCTGAGATGGGAACCATGTAGACTTTGTTTGTTTTTAATGAAGAACAGGAACCCGTGTCACTACCTCATGGAAAGCAGACAAAGAAAGGTAGGACACTCACCTTGCCCACTCACCTACCATACATCCCATGGAGGCTGCGTCACTATCAGCATCCTCTGTGAGTTTCTGGAGATCTTGTCCCCTTGGGCCAACAGTGACAGGGATCTGAACAGGCACAACAACAGGAGCCACTGCCTGACAGACAAAGCTCTGCTTTGCTATGGACAGAGAGCTCCAGGAACATACGATGCCCCCCCTGGGGACAGGGGACCGCCCCCCCCCCCAGCAATAGATGGACAGCAGCGTGACAGCCAGAAGAGAGCCCAGAACAGGGGCCTCCCATGGGCTGCAGTCCAGAAAAAATAAGATCCCAAGGCCAGGTTTGGCCCATGGTCTAAGATTTCCTATTTCTGATGTAATTAAAAGCACCACAAGAGCAAAACAAAAGCAATCACAGCATTCTTCTGATCTCAGTCTCAGGTTTCAGTTCTCTATAGTTACAGGTTTTCAAAAGAAAAACAGATGTAATCAAAAATAGATCCAATTCTGCAAAATTTTGTAGCCTCCACCAGTTCTGTCAAAGCTAGCAAAACATGCTCAGGGTATAAACTAACACTAAATTTAGCTCATGGTCTTCTTTCATTGAGCATTATGAATGCAATTATTTCACCATGTTATAAATAGATCTGTAACATGATGATAGCAATTTTAGGAACAAAAAAGTGTTTCCACAGATGTTTTCTGTCTTTGATATATTTTATTCAATTATGCTCCCAGTGTTTAAACAGAGGGGAGAAAAAAAAAGTTTTATGTGCAGCAAAACTAAAGCAAACATATTCCTAAGCAAAAAAAAAAATATTATATATACACACATCTCATACAGAAAGATATTTGATATCTAATCTTCTCTGTATAAGTCGCACAGTGAGAAATCACATGCTAATATATTGAAGAGACAATAAATAAATAAAAATTAGCTTCACTTTTTGTTTAAAAAAAAATTTATAAATCTTGCCCCTTGGCACATTTAAAGTTTTTTCCTAACTACAGCTTGAGAAATACAAGCAGTAAAAGCTGCATACAAGTCCTCAGACATGAGCTTTACTCCTCTTGGTCACTGACCTTACTGACACCTTACTCCTCTGTTAAACCTACCCTCTTTGTGAAGCCTTTAGGAGACATCATCCATCATGACGTATCCTAAGGTCAGACTTTGCTCCATTGGATCAAATGAAAAGAAAACAAAAACACCAGCCTTGTTATTAAAACTGTCTTCATCCATGAAAATTGCCAGTGGCAAAACTGCTGTACTTTGAAGAATCCATCTCAAATTGTAAACATTATATCTAAAGAAAAAGCCTTATTTCTTCTGAAATATCTGCTAACTATCCTACCATATTTTTGATATAATTTCACACAACCCTTTTAATTAATGGCAACAGAAGTTATAGATTTACAACAGAGAGAAAACTTGCTTCTAGTGGTTTTCTATACCTCTGTATAATACTTAAGATAAAAAAAAATTGTAAAAATGTTTACAGTTGAAAAATCTTTTGGATATTGTCTTTACTGGAATAGTCAACAAATCCAACTTTAGGGGAAGATGAATGTCCCAACATTATTTAAAAAATGAATTACACACAACAGGTATTTTAAAAATGCAATCAAAGTTTTAGAATTGAACACACACTGAAATTTTAATGCCATAATCAAACAAGAAAATATTATCCTTTTTAATACCTATTTCAAGTTCAAAAGGTGGGACTGGGTCAGCATTACATGAGTATGCTCTTTCCTAAAGTATCACTGCTTAAGTGAGGGTGAGGTGGGAAGGTTTGCAATGAACGAGCAGGTGATCTTGAGGAAGCCTGCAGAAGTTGCCTGGTGATTTAGATCACTAAAGAGAGTTGTGAACAGCTGGATTCTGTACTTGCCTCTACAGGAATTCCTCCATAACTCTGAATTAATAGCTAGCCACCAGTATTCTTCTCCCTCATTTTCCAGGCCCTTGCTTTAAAACTGAAAGGTCTTATTTACAGATACACCAGAGAGCTCCTGTTACCTCTAATTGCAATTAGAGGTAACAGGAGCTATATTTGAGTATATTTATTGCTGAACAATGCTAAGTAATTGGGAGGTGAGAGGGGAGGGGAGTCTTAGACACCATGTATTGTGCACCCAACATAAACAGACATTTCTAATTTTTCTGTGACTCTCTTTCCTATAAAAGAGCAATATAGATTTTTAATGGGGATATACCAAAACACAACAACTGGCATACAAGAGTCCATTAAGAAGTGATGCATCCTGTCTTCAGGAAATGCTTTCACTTCTATGAAATAACACATGCCACAGGGCCACCCCAGGGCAAGGAGGAGCGGACTGAGTATAAGTAGCTGCTCACCACTACATGCTGTCCAACCTGGGCACCTAAGCAAGGCAGGAGCATTGCAGCTAGATTTGGATCATAGAATTTAAAACTATGAACAATGTTTATGCTAGAGTGCAGCCAATCTAAGACAGTACAGGTAATTACGCTGGTATTCAAAATAGTTAAAATTTAGCACTGTAATACAGTTATAGAATTTTTTATTATTTTTGACACATTCTAGGATTTTGCTTGTAAAAAACTGACAGAATTTTACCCACAGATTATTTGCCTCTAAAATACTGTGGTACATGGCATAGAACACATTTTCTGTTTGGAGACAAATTTACAGTGGCTGGCTTTCCGTTTTGCTAAAACTTGCAACAGCTTTTAGAGAAAGCACAGCAATACAGACACCCTAAGTTCACCAACTCTGAGAAAACACCTATGAGTAGCAAAATTTGACTTTGACAGGCGCAACAGTAAACTAGGGATTTTATGGACCAGTTCAATTTAAATTCTAAGTCCCAATGCATGGAGAACCATTGCTCACAGCAAAAATTGTGAGAGAACACAGCTAGTCTATAGTCAGAAGTTAATACTTACCTATCTGCTGCTGATAAAAATGAGGATTGAGAAGCATCTGCCCAATGCTTTTGTCTTCCAGAAATTTTAGAGTTATATAAACACAACCAGTACAAATCAGGCCCTGTTGTTTGAAAATACAAAATAGACAGTAGCCATTTCAGTCACACTTTCCTCCTGTGTTATTACTAGAGTTTAAGGGCTGTAAAATTAATAAGATTTCACTCAGGACTAAAATATCTTAGGAGAATAAAGGGAAAAAAAATAGAGAAAATTGAGATCAAACAGGAATTTACTATTATTTCAACTGTGAGAGCATTTCCTTCTTTCTGTTTGTTGTTTAGTATTTTGACTGTTCTAGAGCCCCTCAGAGCAGAATGTCAGCAGTTCCTCTAAGGGGACAGTAGCTCTGTCCAGGCCACTGACTGTCATCTCAGGTAAATGGACTCACATCAGGGCTGGATCTGCGCGTAGGGAGCTGACAGGTTTGCGTCTAATCCGGTTTGCAGAAATGCCAATTGTTTTTCTCAAGTAAACCTCTCTTTTCTTTAACACACCCTCTAGGGAATAAGCCTTAGGTAAGCAAGAACAAATTTGTGAATTTTCACAAACGACATCTTATTACAGTGACATTTCCATTCCCGCCGAATGCCCCATTTATTCCTATTTGGGTTTCAGGGGAAGGCCATCATTTGCATTGCTTGGAGCTTTTCTCAAGCACGGTCAAAACAAACGCTGTTATACAAAACAAGTTCAGCAGAGGGGCAGGAGAATTTAGCCTTGAATACATTTCAGACACTCTCTCTGCTTCACTTTGAACAATGCTTTTGGAGTTTTACCACAATATTTTGTCTCCTTGCAATAACAGCAGCAGAGATGGAGATGCAGGATTATTCCTCCCCTGAATCTCCTTTCCCTACATCTCTCTTCCACCTAACCCAAAGCAGAAGCAAGGATGGCTGACTACAGCCCAGTTAAAAGGGCATTAGAAATTGCCTAGGTATTGCCACATTAAGGTTCTCAATTAATAAGCACAGAAAAACAGCAGTTTTGAGAGGGCAAAGAGGGAAGAGAGATCCTCAAAAAAAAAAAAAAAAATATTTCACGTGAAACTCAAGTAATGATCTCCACACCCACTTTCAAGTGATAAAATGAAACCATAGGTCTGGACTCACAAGCCCGAGAGGAAGAATCTGAGAAAAAGGAGCAAGAGAGTTGGTCATTAACATCCAGATCTTACTCAGAGACAGATGGAGATTGAAAGCTTTCAATTAAAACTTTCAATCTTTTCTGTATTCATTTAAGCTCTCTCTGCACAGGAAGTTTTAGCTGTTTTTCAGACAAACAATTGACTCTCTGCAAGGATTCCTCAGGCATAAAGCAAGCCCTAAATAAAACAAAAGAACTTTTAGGAGATATTTACTCAAATGTTTAACAGTTTGCTTCTAAAGCCATGCAGCAATTTTCATTAATGTGTGAGAACCACTGGAAAATTCTCTCAAGCAGAACCGGCAGCTGTTTACAAGAAAAGTCTAAAATAATCTATTTCAAGATTAGGCAGAAAGTTTCCTAATTATGGCTGAAGTGCAAGTAAACACCATCATGATAAATTAAACTAAGAGAGCAAACACTGAGGACTGTTGAGAAAAACAGGGAGGTCGCTAAACATGCCATAAAACAGAGCCATTGTTTGCAAAAGTCAGGATCAGTTCACAAACAACTTAGGAACATATGATACTAAATTTAGTGGCTAATTACTGGATGCAATGAAGTCAGAAATGATCACTTAGAGTTCATGCTTCTATTGGCCTTTTCAGTTCTTGTTGCAGGCTGCAATTTCTACATTAGAATATTCAATATAAAAAAAAAAAGCTAGATTTCATAACTCCAAGTTGTAAAAATAAGCCCCACCAGGTGGTCACATTATTCTCCATTTCACAGTAAATGGATGTACTTTCAGTGAGGCAAATGACATTGATTATTAATATTTGTTTGCACTATTACAGCAGAACTTTATCATTAAAAAAAGTGTTATTTACCATCCTTTTATCCCAAACCTGAGTTTTTTCCTGTTACTTTCAACCACTACTCAAAGCACGGATGAAGAGCAGTGCAGCTGGTTACTGCACAAGCCTGCAAAGCAATTCAATCTGTGCTGGTGCCTACTTTCACCAATACTGGAATATACTTAGTGCAAGAGTCAGTAATTAGTAAAAACTAAGTGTATAGTTGACAGGATTTGTTAGTATAAAAAGCTGTTAATTAGATTATCATCTAGAGTGCCATTTGTCCTCAACAGCAACTACTCTAGTTAGGAGATTATTTTGCATTCTCATTTCATGTAATATTCCACTTTGGATTATCCATGATACACTCAGACACGATAAAAACACTTCAGTCCAGTTTTTACTCATGGGCTCAAGATTCTTCCACACAGTATCATCACCAACTAATCACAAAAAAATATTTGTTTCAGGGAAAGATAAGGGTTATTTTTAAGACGGAATGCCAAAAAAAACCAAGAACAACCAACTAAGGTGAAAGAGTCCTGCTGATCCTAGTCAGTACTACTTGTCATGATGCCTAGAACAACTGTAAAGAAAAAAGTGATAAGAGCAAAGAACCGCATTCATCCTCTTCCCCTAAACCATCACTAGGCTTGTAGCCTGCTCTGGGGCCTAAATGTGCTCTGGGCTGGAATGACTCATGCACGGCTACCATCCTCCTCGAGAGCGATGAGCAAGTTCCCTCTGTACCAGCAGACACCTTCCCAGCAGCAGCACATTAATACCCTGCTAGGGCCGGGAGGGCTCCTGAGCTCCGATAATGCCCTCAGTAAGAGCAGCAGCAGCTGCTGCTTACTCAGCTGCTTGGGCAACACTCATAGCAGAGCACGTGCCCTGGTGCAAAAAGCTCTGCAGCGAAACACGAAACTGCTGCTCTGGGGGACTCAAAGACAGTGAAAATACTAAATAAAGGCAAACCACTAGCATGAAAACAATGAAGAGGTCTCTGTTGAAACCCTGACCAAAGCATACAAGAGGGCCATGAAAATTTAAACAGCACTGAAGAATGAGTTTCCTACCATCAGAACCTGCAGTTCTTACTAGAGACTTTTCTTAGGTGCATAACCGCATATGGCAGCATTCAGAGAATCTGTATTTCTTAAACTGATAAATTTAAGATGCATCCAAGTGCATGCACTGACCTCCCTTCCCCTTCATGGTCCTTGGTTGGGTATAACAGCTCACGACAGTTCTTAAATACCATTCAAACCTACAGCAGTGCAATTCATAGCTCATACTTAACAAAAACTCCCCAGGTGAGAAGATTCAATTACTCTTCTGAGTCAGCAAAGATTTCTAACCTGTCCTCTATGACCTTGCTGCTCTCCTTTCCAGCCTAGTCAACAGTGCAGCCTTCTGAGAGCACAGAAGATAACAAATCAAGCCAATTAATCCAAACATTATATATTTCACACTTAAAAAATGTTACAGGAATCTACAGAATGATAATGAAATCAGACATTGCTTATGTATTTTCATATTACCCGCAGCCCAACCAATTTTTTTTTTTTTTTTTTTTTTTTTGAGAATTATGAGAATTTAATATGGATGTGTTTAGTATGAATGTGGGTTACGCTGCACAGTCGGCTCCAGAGACAGAGAACAGTCTCGGACACATTTGATACTCATACTGCCATAGCTATAAGAACACAGAGCAAAAATTTCCTGGGCCACACCAAGGTGAGCAGGATCACAGACTTGTAAGTATACTCTATCAAAACATGATGCAAAATCTCAGAGGAAAGGTAGAGGGAAAAAGAGACAGAAATCCTAAACAAGTATTTATTGGTCTTTCATTCTCTTCAGAAGTACTGTTCACTGAGAGCTTTTTGGGTTTTTTTAAGCATCCTCACAGCATACTACTTGCAGGATGTGTTACAAGAATGACTATGTCAGATCACGAATAGTAAAAATGCCTTTGAACAAAACTTTTATTTTTTTTTTTTTCTCAGAAACACGTACAAAACAGTTTTTGGCTTTCAGCTTGATGCTGAAATAATCAACAACAGAATCAGAGGGATATAAGCTATTGTTTTGGCTGTTTGCAGAGAAGAAAGAGTAAAGTCTCTGTGATAATAGCAGGTGATACATATTAAAACCAATTCTGTGCAAATAAAGAGGGGATAAGGGTGGAAATGAAGACATTCTATACTTAGTTTTTAACTAGCAAAGTTAACAGAAAAAACGTATTAAATACATTTATTGCACGTTCTACAAAACAGTCACTAATGCTATTTTTCAGGCAGTCACTATCCGAATAGCAACAATTAAAAATACAGCAAGCCTTTTGCATATACAATATTAAGCTTTCATTATGTTTTCATTATTTATTAGTAAAAGGAAATTTGTAGGATGAGTTTTGGGCCTGTTGCACAGAATACAACACTGAATGCAATCCTATCTTTAACTGTCAGAAGTTACAACTTTTCCATCTAAGACCTCACTAGCTCTTCTTCCTTGTCCTCCAGGCTCTTATGCCAAGAGTAATCTTCGGTTGTTTTTTTTTTGTTGTTGTTTTGTTTTTTTTTAAACATACAACTTTCAAAATCAAAAGCAACAGAGAACACAAAATGTGATTTTTTTCTTGCATGACTGATAATACAAGAAGTAGACACAATCCTGCATTTGAATCTGAACGCTTACATAGCATTCTACATTGCTAAAGCACCATACAAATATTCAAGGTAATTCTCATAACACTTCACAGTTCACACTAGTCTAATAATTTAAAATAAGACCACAAGACTTCCGAGTGTGCAAAACCAAGCAGTTTTGAAAAGGAAACACAAATACAGAGTAACATGCCCTACATGTAAAATACATGTAATAGAGGCTAATATGAGCTTGTTACCCTGAACATTTCCACCAGGTTTTGCTAGAAGTGGCAATAGTACTTTAGAGACCAGGTTTTACTAGGACTTATTCTTAGAGTGCAAGGTTTCACTGGAAGGCAAGACTTCTAGAGCTATGACTGCTGTAAAAGTTAACTTCAGATTACAGACCACATGTGAAACAGGCTGCCTTCTGCCCAACAGACAGCCTGAAGTCAACAGCACCAAGCAGGAATAATCTCCAAAGGGATTCTGTCACAAACAAGTCTAACAAAAAAAAAAAAAAGTCAGTCCAATTGCTATCTAATCTCCTCTAAAAGACGTGCAAAAACTACAGAGACCCGGACCCACTTTAGAGCAGTGAGGCCCCCCCAAAGCACAAAAGGCTCTCTGAAACACACCAGTTTCTTCAGAGCCAGCACAGCACTCACAAAGCTTCAAAAACATAAGCACTAGAAAAAACACTCATCCACACAGCTTCACTTACAAACCAACCTTGATAAGCACATCCTGCATCCTCTTTACAGCTCTTGCTTTAGAAGAGTGCTTGTTTTCTTCTCAGCACAATCTCTGAAGGAAGGGCCATTCCATTTAGCAAGCAGCAGTCCCATCTGGGTTAAAGTAATATACCCAGGGAGGGTCAACATGCTTGTTAAGTGCTTAGCAATAAAGAAACCAGCCTGCCAGGTCCTGGGTCATCAGGAGGCAGCTGTGACTAGTTGGGCCTGAATTTCCATTCTGCAGCTGTGTTGTCAGAGGCAATATTTTTGGAAAACCTAATTGTTTTATTCTTTAATAATTATGGAAATTTTCCAATTTCTGAAAATGCTGTAAGTATTTGCTATAACATTTCAAGCACCAGGTTTTCAAAGGTAGTTAGACATCTACCTCGTTATGAGAGGTATGATCTGACATCAGTGTCAGATATCTAGCTAACTCCATGGCCTTGGGTCTTTGTTCTGTGCAATCTATTATCTCTGAATTCCAGTTCACTTTAGCCTGGAAATTTGGTCCAACTAGCTCCTTCTTTTTTACTTCCTCACTCAAAGCTCTCTCTCCCTTCCCTTCTTCTCTCTGTATAGATACTGGCTTCCTCTTCCAGTCATGCTAGTTTTACGCATAGCCATTTCATCTCTGTTTATTGCAGTAGCTGCTGGGGCTCTATTCAATACTTCATTTCACCTTTAACTTCATTTAAACTATGTGCTGGAAAATCAAGACGGATAATTGGAATCTAATTTAGGTAATCAAACTCTGCAGACAATGCAACGTGCTGACCAGTTCCCTAGAGATACTGTGAGAGTGTCACATACAAATTCAAGTCTGGAAATCACCCAAGTTCTGCAAAGACAACTTTGCTATGTGTAGGAAGGCCAGCTTACTCCCTCACATGTTGCTCTGGAAAGATGAAAGGGTATTAGAAGAGCTCCAAACACACAGAAAGAGAATATTCTTAACAAATGGGCTAGTTAGGTCAAATTAAACACACCTGGACAGTTCCTAGGGCCATGTATTATCTAGAGCTGGCACAGCTGGGCCTGCATTTGCAGTGTTGAATATCATCAAAGCTCTAGACTACAAAGTAGATGATATAAAATTACTGTGTAGTCAAATGTATGTCAAAGTAGCCCCTAATTTACCTTATGGATAATCTTGATCCATACAAAAAAATGTAGAAAAGTAATGTAAAGATCTTTTTCCCCATCCCTGTCAACAGTGCCTTCTACATAGCAGGATCTCTCTCAATATATTTCATACAAACTGTCTCCAGATCTGCAGGGCTGAAAACTTGCCTACAAAAAGAAAAGATGCAAAAGACACAGACAGGTTTTTACAGTGGAGGCTTAATTAGTTATTTTTATAGAACAGTGATAACAGGAATTTCTTTGAAAGTGGCAAGTTTTTACTATCATCACCACCACAGCAGTCATGGAACACAAGAGATAGCCAGACCACATACCTGATGCATTGACTTCAGCCTGCAACTTGAGTGCTCTGTAGCTTTTTCTTTAACTAGATAATTATTCCATTCTGAAATTATCTTGTTTCAGTTAGAAGGCACTGCTTTCTGCTGCAATAGATAAATACAAAGGATAAGATAGTAATTAAAGGATGTTTTTTTCCAGCCTCTACACAGTTTGTCCTTACTGGCATTCATAGATAGAGGACTACAGTGCCATCTCTCTGTCTGAGCAATGTTAGCAACATAATTCAACCTGTTTGTGGCATGGGGAAAAGCTGTTGTGAGAACAAATTCTATTTATGTGTAAATACTAAATAGGTGATCATTAGAGCTCTTGTGCATCCCACAGTATTTTTATACAGCTACCAACAATTGCCCCACTGACATTTTGTGGTAGTCTTCCAGTTTCAGTAATACCTTACTGAAAAAAATGTCAAATCCCATTAGTTTATATCCTCTATGCTATGTGATTAAGTGCTGCAGTTATGCAGCATGCCAAGACAACTAACTCCTGAAGAGACAGTACTTTTGAATTACAGGAGAATATAGCTGAGACAAACAGATAGACTTATATAGTGGGAATGCCTCATCTCAGAAAGCCTTTCCTCACAAGTACCTTAGGACAACTCATAATACAATGCTATATTCTTTGCTTTTATATTCTTAATTGTCAACTTAATAATTCCCTTGAGTGTAGGGGAGAGAGAATTTTCACCATAACAATTCTGTCACTGGGTAAACAGCTTTCTTCTAAGGAAACAATCTACTGGACAACTGGTTTGATGCTGAATTTAAAAGATCTACAGAGAGCAGCAAGTTCATCTGTCCTGAGTCAACTGCAGGGGCTTGATGGCCTCTCCTCTGTGTCCCAGAAAATATAGCCCTGCATACTCTCTGTAGCTCTGGAGAGGCTGAAAAGGGTCCAACAAACTCAGATAAACTACTACGTCAAAGTTGCAGTGAGCAATAACCATTAATTTGTGTTGTCTTCACCCTTGTAAAATGGTAATGCCTTGTCCACATCTCTTTGCATATATATTCTGTAGAACCCTTTTTCTCCCTCAGCACTTGTCACTGCATTGAATGTGCAGCTTCCTGAGTCATGCTGGCCTCCAGAAAAGCACTGACAACAGCAGCCAACTTCCTCAGCTGTGCCCAGCTACCATTCTTGTAAGAGGCAGCTTAACTAGCCAAGAAGAAATTTCTCAAAATAAGTAGGTAACCACGTAGGACTGCAGAGAGAGTCTTGACATGCTAGAGCCATCCTCTGCAAAAGGACATTGATCTTTGTTCATATGAGCAGTTACATGGCTGAGCCAATATGATTCAGAAAGCATCCTATTCAACCTTAGGTTACAGGTCAAACATAAAATGTTGTGGAGATCTGGTTTGACATATAATCATTCTAGGGGAAAACAGTATGAAAATTTCAATCACAGATTAGTCCTCAGAATGCAAATGCAACAAGTCTGTACAAACACTAATAGCAGGCAGCCCGTTTCATTAAGGAAAAGGAGTTTAAAACAAAATATTTTTCTTCTGTCTAGTAGCTTACATTTTTCTTTCGGGTTACTAACTTAAGACGGTGACAGGAAAGAAGAGGGCAAAATGAATAGGGACACAAAACCAGTATATTCTTTTGTTTTGTCCCTCACCAGATATAGCTATTTCCATACAAGCATAAACTCAAAGGGAAAATTAATTGTGATTTAGTGAATCACAATGAATCTTTGAACTAAGAAAGTTCAAAGTTACTAAAGCAGCAGATCAACACAGAGGGGCCAGAGCCTGAGCTAATGAAGAACACATGCTGCCAGTCAAACACACAAAAGCTCATTTTCAGTATTGCTGAGCACTCACCATGCCAGCTGAAGCCAGGCGGAATGGTAGGAGGTCAGTAGATCAGAGCATCAGTTCCTTTGATTTAAAAATTATCCTGAAGCACAGAAAAACTGAGTGGGATGAAATAATAGAAGAGAATGACTTACAGTAAGAGTCAAGCACTCTGGGAAAACCAGTTGAAGCCCTTCAAAAAAAAATTGTCTCTGTATCTCCTGTCCAAAAAAGGAATAAAATTCTGTACTCTAAAAATCCAGAGGTAAGAAATATTTGTGGAGAGTGGGGGGAAAAAATGTAAAAAAAGAGATGTAAAATACAGTAAAGTTTTAGAGCTGGATTTTTAGGGTGACTGCTGTCAGGTCCTTGACTGGAGTATTTAAGGGAAGGTTATTATGTTCTCCAACTGGTAAAAGCCATCCCTGCACATGGAGGATGGAGGAGTGCTATAGCTGCAGGAGATAGAGCACAAGCAGGTACCCATGCACACAGCCCTGTGGCTCGCCTGCCCAGCTGTTCAGCAATTTTTAAATCTGCATAAATAACATAAATTGTATTTTACTGTGGAATATATTCTCTCTAGTACCTATAAATATGAGTTTATTGCAGTCTTGATTCAAGGGGATTTCTACAGCCTCAATTAGTGATTGCCTTATACACTGCCAACTACAACTCTATCAAGAGGTCCCCTCTGTTTTGCAGTATCTATAGCATTAAAATATTAAACTACTAAATACTAAAAACACACCAATCCCCTACTCTTTACTCCTACCAGCCAAAATGAAAATGTGAATAGCAGCTTGATATTTTTGTGTCTAGGAAAGAGGAATTGAATACATTTTTGTTAAACACCAGCTAAAAATTACAATGTAAGTTCTTTCAGATTGTAAATTCCCCCTTGTGACAAACAGAGCTCTAGGCTTAGGACTCAAACAACTGTCTCCACAAACACGTAAAAATGTGTATTTCAGACTATGTTGTCAAACTGGAAAGATTCAGTGCTTAACCTACTTCTTAATCTTTCCTTTACATTTCCTCATCCTCAAGACCATGTAGCACCAGCCATCGCTGCCGCTGTATCCTGCTGCTATCGCCCTGTTGTGCCCCGCGTGTGCAGGGTCCCAGCTGCAAGTCTGATCCGCCTTTCTCTGTAGCTTGAGGTCAGCCTCTTGAGATCAGCCATACTCAAGAGAATGCACATATTCTTTAAAAAAATTAGTCACATTGAACATCTGAAAAGAGAATTTTAGCAGATGCATTTAAATATGAGATGTGATAAGAAAATCAGGTTGTTCAGATGGAGTATTTAATGCACAGAGAACATATCAGATAATCTCAAGATTAGGGTATTTAAGATGGATTGGGTAAAAGTTTTTCCAATTCTAGCTGAAGAAATTGGCTACACATAGAAGTAGCAGTTGTTGGAGAGCTTTGGGTACATATGCAATAGTTTTTACTTGTTAGTGACTATGTTAAAGTATCGGTGTCTCTAGGATACTATAACCTTACTTTTCAGGGAACTAGATTACTGCTTGCAGAAATCAGAAAGGAATTTACCTGTATTCCCTAAATAAGTAATCCCTCTTTCTGAGTGACGTGAACACATGTACAGAAAGGTAGTCCTCCATTCTTGAAGTAACCTGATTATAAAACAGTAGGCATTGCCAAGAGTAAGACATCAAAATTGATGGTCTGATGCAATATGGCAGTTCCTATGGTACTGTTAGTAGTTCATTTCCATACAAAGGCCTTCAAAAAGCTAGAAAACAATTCCACGCTCCCTTGGATACCTCCATGAAAAGAATTTGCAATGCATACAACATTTATTACCTCCTCAGGCAATGAACCTTAATTCTCTCACACTGGCATCTGCACAGCTCCAGGTGCCCTTCACAGTCCCTAAAATGATGTGAAGGGACTCCTTAGGAAAGGAGCTTCAAGAGGTAGTCAAGGGCCTAAATATTGGAAGGGGGAGTTGGGATTATACTTATACTGTAAGAGTTTATGATACAGCTCTGTGAAAATACCTATTCAAGGTAAAAATTAAGACATAGCCAACATGTATTAAGAAACAAGTCTGGCACACTACTGGTAGCTAACTGATTGTTTGTGTTTAGTGTATTTGTAGAATGGAGCATAAGGAAACAATTAAGCCTCCATCCTGCATACAAGCTGTTGAACTGAACTTTGGAAATCTGTCATGTCTTACTTGATAGGAAATAACAGGAGCTTCCAGCTTGCTATCAAAGTTTGTGCAGCTAAATGAAGTAGGCAAAGCAGGNCACTTGCACAGCATTTAAGATCAAAATGGGCACTCTCCTTATGCTTTTACCATCAATTATCTTCTCTTTAATGAAACTGCAAGGTTTAAAGATAGCAAGCCATCCTACTTTTCTTTTTTTTAAAAAAAAAAAAAGAAAAAAAAAAGTAAACAGAACACCAGCTGCCTACTTTAGAGCTCAGTAACATCAGATTAGCTTTTATTCCTCCACAATCAACAACAATAACAACAAAAACTTTGCAAAATCCATTCTTCAAGCAGTTTTCTACCTAAAGATTTATTGGTAGGTAGCTCTTTTCTCAGTTGTTGCAAAAAAAGTGAAAGAAATTTGGAAAATATATTGCTTTTTGCTCTAGAAAACATACTCAGTTTTCTAGCAGTATTATATTTTCTGAAATTCCAAAATGCCTCTTTCTGCTATATCAAAATAAGCAAGAAAAGTGCAGCCAAACCCAAGAGAATGGAAAGAAGCAGATGTGAAGCTGTTATCATCCCTGTCAGCGCACTAAGCAAAGAATTCACCATTGATTTCCAGCAAACGTTTCAATGGAGCAAGATGAAATTCCTTGTGAAATGAGATGTAAAGAGAAACCATGCTGCTTCTATTTGTGCTCCAGAAACAAAACGACAGACCCCCACACTTTCAAAAGTAAACTCCATGTCTTTTTAAGGACAAGGTAGCATTACAAACTTTAAACCTTTTTCCTTTGCAATATCTGCTCCTCTATTTTAGGCTTTATTCTGGTTGCCACTTCTTCCATCTTCTGTTACCGATGTTGAGGCTGCAATCTACCACTGCACAATCACTTCAGAGACATTTTGCCCTCATATCAAGTATCTTATGCACCTGCTTCTAGCATCTGTCTTGTGTCACACCCTCTTCCCTCTGCCTCCTTGTAGTGCAGGGAAAGCAATCCCAAATGCAGCACTCCTGTTTGAGACTCACTCTGGCCCTTGTTTCATCTCGAACTGAAATACCTCTGGACTGACGATCAGATGTCTAAAAAATCCAGGGCAAGAATGGTGAGGGGGCCTCTACTTCCTTTTTATATAAGTGTCCCAATCCCTAAACTACGCAACATAAATGAGATAATATTTCCCCAAAGGTTTAAGTGCTAGGCTTGCAAGTCTTAACTAGTGTTTTCATATGTTAAATTTTATGGTTGCTCTTGATGACATTCCCAGGACAAACTCAAATTATCTTTTTTTTGATAATATTTCTATTAAAACAGATAACAAGTCATTACAGAGTAGTTTTTGACCTTCGACTTTGAGATCTCAGAGTGTACAAAATGACATAACAGCCCATCAAGAGTAATATTTTGCCTGTAATATGACATTGAAATTGTTTGTAAACTCAGTAGGTTTTATTCTTTGTTTTTTAAAACAAAAGGAAGACGAAAGGAAAACAGGAATAATATTTGTCAAAACATTTATTTTTGCTGACAGTAATTATGGCTAATAAGGACAACAAAGAAATATTATGGAAATTTGCCATTTTCCTCTGACTGGATCATTCAGTGTGCTCTATTTTCTACATTCGATTTTCTACTGTGTTAGGTAAAGATAGACATGGTTGCTATCATCCTAAGTAAAATAGTTGTGATTATTTTAAGAGTTCTCATTTAGAGAGAAGATATGAGGGGCAACAAGATATTTAATAATGTCCTTTTTTATTATTATTAAATTCATTCTGTCAACAAACCTCTGCTTAATGTAACATGCATTGAAATCCTGCCAAGTAGATACTATCAGATATCCCTTGTTATTGTGGTTACATATTTGGTAAGTGACCCACTAATCCAAGGCAAACATTAAGGCTCACCTGGAAAGTTTTCACAGGAAAAGTTAAAGACCAGAAGATCACAGTCTGTGAATGTCTGACTTCTGATATTTCAAATCTTAAAAGATATTTTTAAATGAAGTTATCCTTGTATTAATGCAAATTAATGCAACTAAATGTCTGGACAGAATATAATAAAACAACTAATAAAGCTGTCCAGACTTTTTGGAGATATTAAGCAAAGTATATTGCCTCTCTTTTGTGAACTGTTAGTTGTTAAAATAATCCTAAGAAATCTTATCCTGTATTTTAATTTGAATGCCTGACTGGAAAACACATTCTAGTTAATCTAAACTGGTATGAAGACATGATCCATACCTATATTCACATACCACTTGATAAAACCCCCCAACAACCATAGATCTTTATAAAGCAAATAAACCAACAAACAAACAACAACTCTTAATCAAATTTCAGTCAGGGCATTTTATGTTAGCTCTGCATTTTCACAAAAAGATAATAAACAATTTAGTATAAAAATGTGCAGGAAAGTTAAATTTGGAACATCATGTATTGAAGTTATTTGCTAGCACAGAGGCATGCAGTACCTTTTAAGATGCTCTTGGTACCTACCTAGCCTTCAGATGCCACTCCAGAAAGTGTTTTTTGTCATATCTGACTGTCCTCTTCATCAATACCATAAAAGGTTAAAAACAAATTCAGATCATGTGATATTTAATAATTACAGTACTAATACTAACCACACTAATAGTATAGTCAGGATACCAGATTTTGTAAATTAAATACTAGTCAGCAGTTTAACTGAAAAATTCCACTCAGCATACTTGCAATTTGTAATAGTAATTTAAATAATCATACAAAAAAATAGAGAGACACCCTTTGATTCTGGATGAAGTTATGAAGCATATGCCTTCCAGGTGTGTGACAGGAAGAAAACCTTGCCTAAGAGCTCCACAGCACACTAGAAGCACTAACTTAGCTCCTGGCAGCTCCTTGCTTGCAAGAGAGCCAAGTAGGTGTCTGGGTACTCAGCATTGACTTCTGTCACGTCAACAGCTCCTGTGAACTTGTCCAATCCATCCGGACAAAAGGGACACAAATCTTTCCTCTCTCAGCCCTGAGGTACTTGAAGAAAAGCTATTTTCACTGCCTGTGTACGTGGAGAATAAAACTCAGCCTTTCCTCCAGGCAAGCAGGATATAGCTATTGGAAGGTCCCTCAGGTGAATCCTTGCTCACTCCATTATTCTGCAAGAGTCACACATGATGCACAGAAGTGCTCAAGACTGCAGGCCCAGCAAAGGGCTACAGCAGCTTCCCAACTTTAAGACATGAAACAGGGCAACTTCTACACATCCAGAGTCAGTTGGATGAAACAACCATTAAAAAAAAAATTCATCTTCTCCTATGATATCCACATATGCTCAACAGCAAGTCTGCTGTCACACAGCAGCTTATGATGCTGCCTCATGAAGACCAAAGTGGCATTCTCAGCTGTATTTTCAGTTCTCCTTGTCATCATCAGCTCCTGAATGGGTGTGCACAGAATCCTAGAGAGAAAAGAAGGGGATGGGAAGGAAAACACTAAGAATAGACACTTAGAGCATGCTACTACCACTTTGGTCCTTACAATAAGATGAGGTTCAAGGCACTCCAAACCCTTCCCATCACCCAGAAGACCAAGCAGTGACACACCATCCAGATGTTGCATCACGTACTTTGTTATATTAACAGCTGCTCCACCACCTTCCCTCTCTCCTGCCATTACTTATTTCAGTTTGAATGGCCTTGCTCAGGAAGACAAACATGCACCCGAGACCAGGCATCTCTGATTCTGGTTGCACATCTTTGATAACAGAGGTTTTAATTTACCAGAGTTAGAAGTTGATGATTTCTCAGTCGTCTGTAGAACTGCAGCACAGACGGATCTGCTCGCACAACTTTGGGGTCAAAATCCAGAACACGGAGACCTGCAAGGCTACGGGCCCGGGAAAGAGCTACATAGGCCTGCCCACTTTCAAAGACACGAGAGAGAGAGATTTCCACACAGTCTAAAGACATGCCCTATACGGAACAAGGAAAAGTTTGTTACAGAACAGAAAAAGCCATGCTGAATCAAAAATAACCTATCCTGTGGGTCTTTCAGACTTAGTCCTCAGTGTATAAATTTGGTAAGAAAGGAGGTCCCATGTGTAATTTAGCAACTCATTAAAAGATAGGAATCAGTAGAAACGAGTGGGAAGTTTTCCACAAAGTTATTAGCAGAAAAGTGTCCCCTAGCTCAGTCTCTGATCACGTGGAAATCTGGAGTTTCTGCACAATCAACCCAAAAGGGGAAGAAAACTGAGTTTTTTTAGTCCTTATAATTAACTGCAGGAACAGCCAGTCCCAAGCAGTCTTTAGGGAGACCCTATGAAACAGTCCACACTGGGCTCAGCCAGCCCTGTCTGCACCAAGAGACTCCAAGGGAAAACAGAACTTGCGACGTGGTGCAACTTAAACAGTGGCACAGGAGCAAATTTTACTCTTTTTACTCTTTACTCTCTTTTATCGAGAGAGGAACTTATTGGAGCATAAAAAGTTTTCTGAAGAGGCAGGAACCTAGTTACTTGCACTGAGAGGGGAGGGAAGAGAGAAAAAAAGACAGACTCTCCTTTCAGTAGTGACAGAGACCACAGCTGTGACTCCTGCAGCTTTCTCAGATACACAGAGGGGCTGAAGGGCCAGAAATGCTGGTGACTAACAAGGAGAAACTGCTCTGATCAGCCCATGGTAGGAAGCAGCGCTGCTTTACAGTCCAGCACTGGCCACACAGAAGCCAACTCCTTTATGGGAACTTTAAGGACATACTGCTGCCTAGTGCAACAGGCAGAAAAACATGAATAACAGGAGAAGAGGTGTAGCCTTCATCATATCTGTATGAAAACACCCACCTGACTCTTGTGAATGGAAATAGCCCATGCGAGTTTTAGGGGCAACTGTTGGCGACTCAGATAAACTCCAGATGGCCCTTTGAAGACCCAGCGCTCTACCTTGATGACCTGTGTGACTCCACAGAGAAACCTCACCTTAGGTAGTCCTGTAGGAACAAGAAAAACAGGGATGTTGTCCTGACACTCAGTGGCCAGGAAGCCAACAGCCTCAAAACTGTTTCTTTGTCCTTCCCACGTCAATCTTAAGAATTTTAGAGTTACATTTAAAAAGGCGGATGGGTTGTCAGTATAAATGCAGAGAAAATACTTTATGAAGGTACAGGAGCACTATTCTCTGGAAAGAGATAAAAATATCAAGATTTGTTTCAGCTAAACAGACAGCAAAAGAGAATGAGGGTGCACAATCAGAGAACAAGGAAAGGCAAACATGGACTTGGCAGATAATTGCAGCTGATGCAGAGCTTGACAGTATACTCCACTAGAGCCACAAACCTCTTGCTGCAGTGAAGACCTCCTTCCTGCTTTTCCTCAGAGTAGTCTCAGTGCAGTAAAGAAAACTGACAGCAATCAACAAGTCTTATTATCATTATTAAGGAGTTAACTCACCTTTCTGTTCACTTTCAAACCCTACAACAACTCCTCGTGCCCCGTTCACCAGCCCTTGCGACACATCCAGATTTTTAGCCAGCATCACCTAGAAGGAAAAGAAGACCCCAAATGCTTTATAGCCTGCTCAACATACTTAATGTTTTCTTTTTTTTCCTCCTTCTCTCTCTCTCTTTTTTTTTTTTTTTTTTTGGGCCAAACAGCATAAGTACAACGGGTTGATGTGACCATGGCCACAGTCCAGCATCAGAGCAACCTCTGATTTGTCTGAAGCCATTTCACATCCATTTTCTCTCAGGATTTCCAACTCTATCATTTTGAAGTGCTGAACACTATTCCCCCAAGCTGTTTCAGTCTACAGCTGTAGTCACACTCTTAGCACCTCTTGCACCTAGGGAATAAATTACCTCCCCATGAACACCCAGAAGGTAACAGCACTGAAGTCCCTGTGAACAGCAAAGAAACGGCTTCCTGAGGTAAACTGTGCTGTTGCTAAAAGCCACCTGCCAGTCTTCCACTCCGATAGCTCACAGCAAGGAGCCAGAGAACCCAGTATTGCACAGCTGACAATCCCTGGGACTCCAGACAAGCACATTCTGTTCTTTGGAAGTTCCTGAATCTGGCAGAAGATGTGCATCCACAGTCAATGATCCCCACTGTCCATGGCACATGCATATGAGCTTAAATTCTCTGTCTGGGTCAAGGTCTAAACCAAGGAGACATGAAGTATAGCTTTATGTTGTCTGGCTCTGCTGTTCTATGTGGCTATTGGTCTAATCTATATTTTATGCTATTCTCTTTCCCCTCACCTTATGTCATTTGGTCCAGTGGTCTTCCCCCACACACCCCCACACCCCTGCCACACAGACACACTCACCTGAGCCCCAAGCTTTAGCTCAACTCTACTACCCACAGGACACTGAGCATCAATTAATTTCACTAGCACTGGATCACTGTCCAAAGCCTCAAAAACGTGCACTTCTCCTATTAAGGAAGGGATGAAAAGTTACAACCATTAAACATAGGCTACAAAGAGTTTGCAAGAATCTCAGCATTTGCTTCTCACAGACATTTCCCTCACCTCTCCTCACCCTTGCCTGTCCTTCCATCATACCTCCTACAGCACAACAAGGCTTGGCAATCAACGCCCATCAGTTACTACTAACTGATCAGTTACTGTTTTGAGCATCCAGCCAGTCTCACTTGCAGTAAACACCAGGTTTTCAAAGAGGACCAAGGAAGAACCCTGGTGCCAGACAAGGAGGCAGAGATAGAAGAGACCACAGCTGAGGCGATGGCTGGTTAGTATATGGTGTTTCCAAGATGTGAAACAGAACCAGGAGTAGCATGGCATTAATGATTCACCCTACCCCACAGCAAGGTAAAAACTTCCTGTATATTACCCATTGAGAAGTAGCAGCAGGGATTTTAAAATAAATAAAAAAAATTTTTTAAAAAAATGCAATTTTTTCATGGGGCTACTTTGCTCCAAACTCCCTGAAATCTACAGCTTGGACTGGTGGTGCTGTGCAAACAAAGCAGCCAATTCCTTCTTCCCTATCTTTGCAGTAATCCCATTGTATCCACTAAGAGCTCAATGATGAAACAAGCAGTTTCCTTTGAAGAACTCACCTGGCAGCTGTTGCAAGCGCCTCTCATTAGTTAGCTCCACATCATCCTTATGGGTGCAGAGCCGAGTAGCCAGGATCCCATCCCGCTCAGCTCTGTTAGTGGCAGTCTGCATTAGCAGACTGGCAACCTCCTCAGTGCACCTGGTAACCAGGAAGAGGGGATTATTGCTTAAATCAGCAAATAAGGGAAGACTTGAGCAGCAGTAACTTACACACAGCTGGTTCTAGGAATAACCAAATTGAGCTATTGCAAGCCCCAGACTTCTAAAAAGCCTATAAAGAGGTAAACACACCAAGCAGGAGAGCAGTGCAAGTTTGTGCCCTCAGGCTCTGCCCTGACCATCACCAGATCAGCATCCATTGCATTCCTTAGTGCAAGTTGCAAAGATTGATTCTTTAAGTGAGAAAGTGTCTTTGTTACCAGACCAGCGTACATGAAACTAGTTTACATCAACTAAAGCATTTATGGCTGCTGCCCCATCCACATCCTCGGTGGGATGTGGTTATAGCACAAGCAGCTCCCCCCTGCTCCCCCAACAGGGAGCAGGGACAATAAAGACCTGAGTTCCTCCTTACCTGCCTAGACGGACTGCACTGAGAAGGGAGATAAAGGTCTTGTCGTTCTGCCTCCGCACTTCAGTCAATTCCATGTTTATTTGGATGCACTTCCTCCAGCTTTTTGCCTGGCAAATTATTCTCTTTTTAAGAAACAGGTACGTATGGAATGAATGAAAGAGTGATCTGAGGGATAGTTTTGTACCTGAAAGCAGAACTTGGTTTCTTCATTGGGCTTGCGGACTGGAGGCAACTGTAAGAAGTCCCCACAGATGATTAGCTGAATTCCTCCGAAAGGGTCATCACGTTTTCTTACTGCCCTAAAAGGGGGGGGAAGAGAGAAAATGCTCTCTAAAATGTAGACATAGTCTGTCGATACAAAGACACTACCTGACAGAGCTGATGATAATCATCTTTTCTTGTAAATAAATTTGAGTAACTAAGCAATGCTACTACAGCATTTTTTCTTTATTTCTGGGCGTCTTCATTACTCAAGTTGTCATTGCCAATCCTGGTACTTTGCTAGCTGTTCCACTAATATCTATTCACTGTTGCACATTTTCACTCTTCCACCTGAGGCGAAATTAGTTTACAGCACAAGCTCCTATATTGCGAGGTACAGTCAGAAAGCACAGAGTGCCCAAGCTGAAATCCAACTTGGGGTGGGTATGAACACAGCAAGCTTGGGAAATAAGGGAGAACAGTTGGCCAGGGCACACAGGAACATTCTGTATCTGTGTCTAGCTCTGCAGACAACAATTGACTCCAGAGTTAGAAGCAGCAATCCATACAACTACAACTGGGGCATGAGACAAGATCATAAAGTCAAAATAAAGAGCTCTGCCCAGCTGTTGACCATGATCTTGGACTTCTTTCCACTCCTATGCCAGTGGTGACCTTGTATCTATTCACATAAGAAAAAGAAGAAAGCAACTTGGAAAGAGTAATTTCTGTTGGAATTGCTTGACCTGACAGACTCTCACCTGGCCACAGCCTCCAGCTTGTCAAAGAACTTGCCATCCACCATGGAGATCTCATCAATGACGAGGTGCTGGCAGGCCAGCCAGTGCTGACGCACTCCAGGTCTCTCAGCCAGCTGGACACACTGCTCCAGCGGTGCCTTCCCAGAGCCAATCCCTGGGAGGGGAGAAGAGGGTGAAGCTTGTGTCTCTCCTGCACCCTTGGGAAGGGAAGGTGCTCCGTGCACACCACGGCGCCCTTGGGGCGGCGTGTTACCCGCGAAGGCGTGCAGCGTGGTGCCGCCGACGTGGCAGGCGGCCACGCCGGTGCTGGCTGTGGCGTAGGTGCTCTTGGGCGGCAGGGAGCCCACGATGCGCTTCAGCAGGTAGGACTTGCCGGTGCCTTGCAGGGGAGCA
>VZSV01000099.1:796655-837186 GCA_013398735.1 Nothocercus julius
TGCACACGGAGTACGGCGTGAACCCGCTGCGGCCCGGTGAGCCCCCGCGGCAGCCCCGCCACCGGGGGGCTGCTGCTGGGCCCGAAATGGGGAAGAACCCCACCACAATCCCACGTTTGCAGGGAAATTTGCCCTTTTCCGAGCTGTAGTGCTAATTAAAGCCCTTCACCTCCCTCCTTTCTCTGCAGTTCACATGATCACCAGGAAGCCCATGGCTTGGCACGACAATATTGAGGAGCCTGCAGATGGTAAGCAGCCCCTGAGCAATCCCTGTGATCATTAATTAAGGGACCGTCCAATAGTTAAGACCAAAACCCTGTAGCTGATCCCAAAGGTGACAACACGGAAACCCCGCTGACAGGATAAGAACGTTACAGACATTCGTGCTTTTTATGAAATAAAAGGCATTTTTTCTCTATTTTAAGGTCCTGCCCCTTGCTTTTAATGATCAATATAGGCCTGGATTCATGGGATTTTATTATTTATTTATTTATTTATTTTATTGTTATCCTTAAAGTTTTGCTTAAGAACATAAAATTCATGCGGGGGCGGGGGTGGAAATCTGTAACAGACAAAACAGGTCTTGGGCACCTGAGGAAGGATTACAGCTAGTGTGGATTGTGGCATTAGATATGGCATAAGAAGAATAACACATTACAGTGTAGTAGACAAGGATGATAGAATTTGTCTTTCTAGGCTGACTCGTTGATTCTAAAGCTCTATCAGGATAAATTGGAATAGAAACGTCATCCTGCCTTCTTGTGGAAGGTCACTCACAGAAACACAGGAGTTGCTTCCAACAAAGGTTTGGCCTTTGCTAGTTTTTAAACACCCTTTCTTGCATTTGTGTCTGTCTCTCTCAAACCAACAGCCAAGTTCCTGAATCTTATTCACCACGCAGCACTGGAGCCAACCAAGAAATACTCAGAGCCACAAACTGAAAGCCAGGAAATTGGCTGGAATACAACACCTTTGGTGAGTTGGGTGCTTAAGGATTCATCTCTGCACAATTCAGAGTGGTTCAGCCCATCACAGTAAGGGACACTTGCGCCAAAAAACAGTTTGTGACAAAGACGGAAAACAGGAAAGACTAGGAAAGAGTAGAAGTGTTCATGGACAGCAAGCTTTTAAAGTTTAGTCTTTGAGGACTTACATAGGTTTTGAACATAAAAACAGCAGACAACTTGCAGGCAAATACCAACAGTGACAGTCAACCCAAGCATATATCCAAATGACAAATGTTCACCCTTGTTCACAAAATTATGCAGCCAGGAGAAATAACGAGCAGTATGAACTGTAGTACAGAAGTACTTAAGTACTGGGAGAAGTTTGCAACTGTACTTTATCTTTCAGACAAATTTAAAGCAGAACCAGAAATTTAATAATCAGCTAAATACACCCCAGGCAAAGTATATAAATGAGGATTCACTTGTGGAAGGGGAAATAACTGGGAGGAAAAGGAATCTTATTATCAAGCAAAAACACTGATTATATCTGACAAATTAATACCATGACTGATTCTATGGATAGCTTAATGTTTCCAGGAAGGCCACAGCGGGCCTGACTAATGCTGGTTTGTTATGAAGAAAATTGTAAATAAGGATATTTTCACAACTTCTCATGTCAGACTTCAGGTAAACTCATTACTGTTGACAAGATTAGAATCAGACAGACCCGCTCAGCTTTAAGCCTTTAGATACTGGTTCCTATATTTTTCAGGCAGGAAAGAAGCAATTAAAACTGAGTGCAGGAAACTGAACTGTATTTTAGAAGTCAGAATTCACGATACTGTTTTCAACATGACTGCTTTTAAAGTGAATTTTTAAGAAACACTGTTTCCTTTTTCACCAAGTCCTACTGCTGTAATGAAAATAAGTAGTACCTTGTTCCGTAGTGATTCGGGCATTTCCTAGCAGCAGTGAACACCATGCATTATTCTCAGGAGGGACTACTACTCCACATGATGGCTAAAGCACATGACTATTCATGCTACACTATTTTTCCCTGCCCCAGATTCACGTGGACCGCACTGACTGCAGACTGCACTTCCCACGCCGCAGCACGGAGATCACGAGATACATGGCTGCGTTCTGGCGCCTGAAGGAGCAGTCTGAGAATCTGCAATAGTGCGGTCAAGGCACACAACTCCGAGGCAAACAGTTAGTGCCGCCTGTCTAATGGGTTAGACCCTGATCCTTATTAAGTGATTCTGGTAGATTTCTGGCAAGAGAAGATGAGAAAAGTGAGGAGAGAATGCCAGTCTGGCCAAATGTGCAGCCTGACAACAGTTATAAAAATAAACTCCTTTGTAAGAGTGCTGCTTTTGTCTCGCTGTTATTTCCAAAACCATCTACACAAAGAACCCAAAACAAGATTTCCTATTTTCAACATCAACAACATGACCCAGAACTCAAGGGCAGCAAGTACAAGTCAACAGTAGCTGTGTAAAAAGCTGTGGCATTGAGGGGACCAGAGAGTTCAGACAACATTTACAACATAAACACGGATTAGGCATAGAAGGAGTTCTGTGCAAACTGTTTAATGAGTTCACATGCACCAAATGTTTAAACTGAGGAAAAAAAAAAAAAAAAAAAAGCCTTCCGGATATACACATGAAGAAATAAGTAATAAGGCACTAGTTTTCACTGACTTTCTTCACACCACATGGAAGCATCTAGCCTGCTCTACAGTTAGATGCTTGGAGACAGCAGAAACATTTTACAACACAGTGACAACAAAAAGCCACTGCACAGAACAGTCCACTTAGCGTGCTCGGCTCTTCATTTTCTGCCTTGCTCTCTTTCCAGGTCTCTTCTGCAAAAAGAAAATAAATTCAGTTACTTTCATGTCCCCAAACTTCCTTCTAGCTCAACAGTTTGGGAAAGACACCAAGGAGAAGATATTTGTCAGTCTCTCTGAAGAGAGAGGTTTTTGGCACAGGTAGCAACCAACAGCACCCACTCACTTCTCTGTTCATTGCTCAGACAACGAATCACCATCTTCGGCACTGTCTGTCTGTGAATTATGCTCACTATCCACAGACAAACATTCTCACTTCCTGGAGGCAGCACAATGCACTCAGGTTGCACTGCCAGACCAGGAGTGGCTTCCCAGCCAAATGCAATTGTTTGCATGCAACATTTTACTTACATTGAGCGCTTTTTTCCCTGCTTTTCTTGGGCCTTTGTTGTGAGCGACTTTTGCTTGAAAGCTGGATACATCATTAAAACTCTCCTTTGTGTTCCACTTCGAGCCCTTCTTCTTCCCACCAAAACCAAACTTCTGATTCTTGTATCGTCGTTTGGCATTTGGTCTAAAAAAAAAAAAAACTTACTGTTAAAGAATACCAATTTCTTAATTCCACAAAATCTCTGATAAGACCAGAAAAATCACAAATTCTGCCATTAGTATCTTTCCTTCCTGGTCTCACCCTTTCTTTATGCGTTGACTTCCACTGCCTTTCTTGTTCCCCTGAGATGAAGTCTGCCCTTCATCTAGGAAATCCAGCTTGTCAGAGAGACCTACAAGAGCAAAGAAAACTGCTGCTCAGCTGCCACCACAGAACATAAGATTTTTCAGTCTAAGCAAGTAATAGCAACAAGTCACCCACACGAGAAGGCAGATAGTTGGGAGGATTTTTTTTGCCACTGATGTGTGACACTAAACAGCAGCAGCCTCTCAAGCTCACTGCCCACCGTTACTGATTGACACCACACCTCACACTGCCCTACATTCCTCACACATCTCTGATTCTCCAACTACACATCTGCAAGTCAGCTTTACCTTTCTGGTATTTCTTGACTGCATTCAACATGGATTTTTTCTCCTTCTGTCTCTTCTGCAGAATCTCTGTTTGCACCTGGATCGAAGACAGTATTAGTGTCGCTCCAACTCACACCCATGACTTTTTTTTTTTTAAGGCATCTCATCTTTCATTCTCTCTCCATTCAAAGCAGTGAGGTAAAAGAGTAAACAGATTCCATTTATTTTAGGCTGCCTCATGTGGTCTCACTTTCTAAGTTCTCCACTCAGCCTCTAGATTCTTATCACAGAGGGGTCACTTCTCTAGCTCCACCTCACCTTCTTGCCATATTTTCTCAGTGCACGGAGCTGTTTTGCCTTCTCACTCTTCTCCATTGCTTCTTGTTTACTCTTCAGCTTCTGTCGAATCTTAATTGGGGGATAAAAAAACAAAATGAGTAATGAAAAGGGAAATGAGTATTTTATCATGGCTTTGCAGCCCTCTTACTGCAAAAATACCATCAAATCCCACCCATTTAGTTCAATAATATATTGTTTAAAATCCCTAAAAATTAAAAGCTACCAAGCATAAATTAAGAGTGACATTTAAATTGGGAAAAAGATCACAGGTTAATGCCACAGTTGACAACAAATCTTTGAGAAACTATGTATCACACTCCAGCCTGTTACAAAGTTCCCACATTCCAAAGAAACACTTAGAGAAGAAATGTCTTACCACAAACAAAATCTCAAACACAAACATTTTCACAGGCCTTGAAGGTAACGATTAACTGAACACAATCAAACTTCAAAGCTAATGCCTAACAAAAGCTAAAACCAGCCTGTAATATAGGAAAGAACACATCATCATTCAAACCATGTACCTTCTGCATCTGTTGGTCTGATTTGGCCATCTCTGCAAAATAATCATCTGGCCTTCTAGTAGGAACCTGGAGCTTATGCAGCCTTGGTAGCGCTTCCAGGACAGCGGCCTGAGCCTGTCGGTAACTAGAGGGACAACACAGGACCAGCCGAATGTTGCTGGGTATCAAGCACATCTCATGACAGTGACAGAAACTATGATCATAAGAGCCAGCTAATACCTGATACATCTTTGTTACGTACAAGTTACATCAGTCCTCTGTACCCTACAGCATTAAGCATTACTAATAAAAGTATTTCAGGTGCTAGTAGAGAACATACACTTCATCCATTTTTCAATGGATTTTTCACACAGGAGCTTTTCAAAGAAAAAAATCCAGAAAATTATGAAAGTTTGCTGCAAGGCGGGAAATTATTTCTCATCAGAAGACAAGTGAAAAATAAAAGCATCAGTTTGTAGCTATTTTACCCAAATTCAGCACCATCAGATGGAAAATATTTGCATAATTTGCTGTGTTTTTGGACTCACATTTTAGTATCCTTGAAATAGGCATCTTGAATGATATTATTACATTGGTTGCTCCAGAATTCCCATAAGAAACAACTGCAGCTCTACTAAGCAAGTTAAAAAGCACTCCAGAAATCTATTACAGATTACTGAACTGCTGCCCACTACTAAAATTGACTGGCAGACTACACAGGAGGAGTAGCCTAATTACTTAATATATGATTATTTAATATCAATGAAGTACTTCTCCAGTTAAATTTTGTGAAGATAAAAAGAACTGAGCATAAACTATATTAAGTAGCTTGGTTAACTGCGAACTAGCTTTTTACTTATAACAGATACAGTGCAGCTGAAAACAAAGAGGTGAGATTTCAAGCTTTGTTTTCCACTGAGTTTGTCAGTGAAACAACCGCTGCCTCGCTGTGTCTCAGCTGCACACGACATGGAGCAGGAGCGACACAGCACCAGTGACAGCCTGCAGGTCACTGGGAAGCGTAGGGGTGAAGCGCCACCGGGATCGCGCATAGGCCACGGAGCCCAAGCACACGGCACCATTACGAAATCCTACAAGACGCCCCTTCTCCGCACGTACAAGCTCATCTCTCTCTGGAAGTCGTTCTCAGGGTCCACGTACTCCTTGCGGGAAGCGCTGTGCCCCTCGCCGAGGCTGTACGAGGCAGCATCCGCGGCGGCTGCCACCGGGCCGAGCGTCACGTCGAGCCTCTCCACCCAAGCGAGCTGCCGCCTGAGGTCGCCGAGGCTCTGCTTCAGCCCGTCCTGCGGGAAGGAAGCGCCATCAGCTCCGTTATCCCGGGCGCTGCTGCCGCCCCCGGCCGACGGCTGCCGCCCCCGGCCCTGCCGCTCACCACGTCGTTAGGCGCCCGCGGCCGCCCCTCCAGCACCACGTTGAGACCCGGCTTGAGGGCGCCCTTGGAAAAGGCCTCTTGAAGCTGCGGGGAGGAGAGCGCCGAGAAAAACGATGAGGCGGCCGCACCGCCGGGCTCCGGCCTCCGGCCGGTGCCGCCTCCACCCGCAGGTCACCTCTGAGTCCGAGAGCTCCGAGTCCTCCGAGTCCGACGCCGAGGAGAGGGAGCCGCGCCGCGCCATATTCCCGTCCCCGCGCCGCGCCATGCTGCCGCCGCCAGCCCCGCGCCGCTTCCGGCCGCACGCGCTGCTGCTTCCGCCGGGGCCGTGGTTGCCGTGGCGACGGCGTCGTGGGCGACAACATGTCGGCGGTGGTGGCGCAGCCCGTGGCCATCTTCGGGTGCCGCTCGCAGGTGGCCGGTGGCCTCTGCTTTTTCGACGAACAGATCCTGCTGTACGCGGCGGGCGCGAGCTGCGTCCAGTTCCACATCGAGCAGAAGTGGCAGAAGTTCATCCCAGGTGGCGCCGGCGCCCGCCCCGAGCCCGGCGGGGTCCCGTGGCCACCCTGACCCCTCTCTTCTCCCCGCAGGCTCCGAGAAGAGCCAGGGCATGCAGGCGCTGGCCATCAGCCCCAACCGCCGCTACCTGGCCCTCTCGGAGACGCTGGCGGATCAGCCATCCGTGACGGTGCTCGAGGTGGTGCTGGGGCCGACGCGGCGGCGCAGGACGCTGGCGGCCGCCGAGCTCCCGGTGCGCGAGTTCGTGGCGCTCGCCTTCTCCCCCGACTCGCGTTACCTGGTGGCCGCCACCGGCCCCCCCGATGTGCACCTGGCCTACTGGCTCTGGGAGAAACAGCAGCTCCTGGCGACCACCCACATCGAGGCCCCAGGCAACGGCCTCTGCCAGGTACCGCTGCACAGCCAAGCCCTTTCCGACTCCCCCGTGCCACCTGGCACACCACACGAGGTCCTGGGAGAGCTGGGGTACACACAAGCCTACTGTTAACACTTGCTAACATCAGTTCTGGAAGTGTCTCCACCACACGTTTTTAATGTTGGGATTCGCAAATGACTGGTTCTTTTGGCAGCTGGCCCAGCAGAACCTGTTGCACTATTGCAAAAAGGAGGGGGGAAAAGATCAAACTTCAGATTCAGAAGTAGCACCTGCCAGGTAGCAACACTCAAAAGTTGCCATGAGGTGGATAAGAGAAAACGTAGAGAAAGGAGCTACTGTAGAGACCACAACCAGCTCAGAGTTACCATGAATGCAAGAACTGGAGCACTCAACCTATAAAGGGGGGCCGAGGGAATCAGGGGGTTTGCCTAGAAATGGCCAGCTGTTGTCTTTTTAGTGAGGAATTGTGAAGAACTTGGAGCCAGGTTGTTTTTGCAGATGCTTAGCAAAAGAATTAGAGACTCTGGCTGCAAATTGCCAAAGAGAAATTCCTTCCTGTATATCAAGGCAAAAAGAAAAAAAAAAATCACAGTGAGAATGCTGGAAAGCGGCACTGGAAAACAGCCCAGAGACAAGTACTGTCTATCCTTGGAGATGCTCGCAGCTTGACTGAACACAGTCCTGAGAGGCCTGATCCAGTAAGACCTCCTCTAAGTTGGGAGTTGGACCAGATGAACCAAGAGGTCCCTTCCACCCTAAATTACTCTGATTTTGTGGTTTTAAAAAGGGATCTAGAATTGCTACGAACTAGTACTCTGAAAATAAAGTTTCTTATAGACAGCAAAACAGCTGAGAGAATTAAGATCAATAATCATCTTCCCCATGAGCTCCTGCCCCTGCTTCCTGCAGGTTGTTCTATGTCCAGATCTGAGCACTATCCCAGAGGAGTGGGTAGGAGCAACCTGATGGCACTCAATTCTTGCATCCTGTTTTGGGTATCATTTTTTATTAGTATCTTTCTTGGGAGGTAAGAGACCTCCAGGTAAATGTGTTGATGAGGCCTTGGTTGCCATCTTTTCTGCAGTACAGCTACAAGCAGAGGTTGGGTCAAACACTTAAGTTGATGAGCTCTCAGTTCCTGAAGAGGAAAAAGTGACAGTGGGGATAACTGTTGTCCAAAGCCCCATTAAGCATAAAAACCTTTGGCTTTTCTGTCCCTGCTGTCTTTCATGTTATGTGTTGAAATTGCTGCTCCTCTCTTTTCACCAATAGACACCTAATTATATGAATTGATGCATATAACAGATAAGAGTTGCCTCTCCTGAGATACAGAAATTTCATCTGGCCTTTGAGTGAATAAGAATATAAGAATAATAATGAAGATACCTGATACCTGGAAAACCTGCTGATCATCTGTAGAGATGTATTTTGGCCATGCTTCTGTCATTTGATCCCCAAGGGCAGAATCTACTTTCTCTTCCATATTACATTGTGATTCAGATGTCTGTTTCTGTGAACCTTTTCTTCATAGCTGCTTTCCTGTATCAGATATTGAAAGTCTTTAGAACAGATGTTATAACTGCTTATTTGCTTTCAAAGCTCCGAGAGTGTACATAGTAGCAAAAAATAATTTCTCTGTCCTGTTCTGTAGGTGAGCTTCAGTCCTCAAGACAATGCACAGGTTTGTATCACTGGAAATGGCATTTTTAAACTTTTTAAATATAGTGAAGGAAATTTGAAGGCAACAATTTTACAAAGGGGAGAACTACAAAATTACCTGTGCCATGCCTGGGTATCTGCAGAGAAAGTTGTGTGTGGCACTGATACAGGCAGACTTATGATACTTGAAAATGGAGAGATGCGCTGGGAGACAAGCGTTGAGTACAAAATACCACCCAGGGAATTGGAAGAAGATACAACAAAAGAACCTGGGAGGTGAGTCTTTGAGGCCATTACTCATAGGTTCATGCTTGTGCATGAAAATTACTTGCAGGTGTTTCATTTATTTCCTTTTGCTCATTTTATGAATGGGTTATAATATCTTGGTGGTAGCTGATTTTTGTTTTGTCTTTTTTTTATTCCTCTTAAGTCTTACTTCATTTTCTGCTTTTGATTCTTCTGATATCTCCTGTGATCTGGTTTCTGATGATAATGGCTCACAAGATGCTTTGCCTCGAATATGTGCGGTTGCAGCTTATTCCAAAGGCTTCGCATGTTCATCTAGCCCAGGGGTTGTTCTTCTGTTTGAGAAGACTGAGGAAAAGGATATCTACAGGGAGACTCAAGAAATCTGGGTAGGTGGCTGTCTATGACAGAGGAAGAAAAGCCTTTCCAAACAATTATACAATGGAGGTCTGTTCTTTTTCTGCTTCTGATTCAGTGTTTAGTAATAAATTTTAGCATGACCTTAAAGGACACTGTAAGCATTAGCTAACAGTCCTAGTGATGCAGAAAGGAAGTGACTTGTCAGAGGCTGCGCTGAAAGTCAATGACAGTCATCCTTTTGCAAGGTAGTGAAGGTTCTCACGTGAGACATGAGCTGCTTTTTTTCTTTTCTTTTTTTTTTCCCGAGGCAGACCTTTTTTTCCCCTCAAGTCTTTCTTATTATAACTGAAATGGGTCTTTGAGGCTTATGCACTCTTAATAGATTAAGTAATCTAGCCAGATGTCTAGCTGTTCTACAGTGAGGTGTGTGTATTTACTTACCAAACTGTCTGGACAAAATTATTTAACCCTGATGATCTGGGCATGCCTTTATACCATGATCTTAATAGGTTTGGTTTTCCCTGTGCTTGAGATCTTAAAAGTTAGATCACTAGAACTAAACCTTGTTCTTCTGTGGATGCTTAGTAAAACTGTCCTTGTCACCTCCCAACTCTCTGCTACTGGAAGCTGAAATCTGTTTTAACAGTACATTACTGTCATTTGCTAGGGCCTGGGCCTTGCAGTTCCTACGAAGGAATAGTTGACTTCATTCTGTTTCTGCCTGCCTTTGGCTTTTTGGTACCAGGATGGTGATGACCCTTAAAAGTTCCTAAATGCTGGGAGTTCTCTTGGCTATGGCAGCATTAATTCATCCTTCTATATAACAAGCAGTACAAGAACATACATAAAAATGTGATGTGTGAGTAGCAGTACACATATGTAAATTGGTCATTTCTAATGATTTATCTGGGGAATATATATACACACACAATGCAGTTTCCTTTTTTTTTTTAATATATATGATGTTCTGAAACTGAAAAAATGCCAAGCCAAATACATAGAAGGGAAGATTTGTTCCATAGTTATAACTAGTCCTCAGGAAAGCTTTCTTTTCCAGATGAAAAACTTTTTTCCACTGTTAAACAAAAAAAACATGTTGTAGGAAAGGAGTTGTCAGCTACAGCTTTCATACTGGAGTTGTAGATGATCTTGATAACCTAGGCTCCAGGCAGCGAGCACTTTGTTTTTATATACAGTAAGAATGTAGTGTTAGCCAATGTTACTAGTTAGATGTGCTGTGGCTCTCCATACTGTCCTCTGTGTCAAATGCTGAAGGCTTCATTCTGTAGTATGTGACACTTGCTAGATTTTTTGCTTGATTTTTCTTCTACTACCATTTATTTTTGTGTAGATTGCTGCAGTTTTTAAGATTCCTGCTGAAATGGCCATTGGAACTTTTTGAACTTTAATGGCTACAGACACTGGTTATTTTGTCCTATATTCTCTCACAGAGGTTAGGTACTATTTAGTATCCAAATTTTATTGCTGATGTTATGTATATGCTTTTGTGTGTGTGTGTCTGCCCACTACTAGAATACGGGGACCTGTAATATCCCATGCAATGCATTCCTTGTGCAGATTCCTCGGGACTTCTGCAGCAGTGAACCAGACCAGTCAGACAGAGAGGACATTATATGTATATGCTTCAGCCCCTCTGAGGAAACGATGATTGTTAGCACAACTAAAAAACAGCTTTACATGTTTACTATGCCTTCCACTGAGATTGTGAAAGTGAGTACAATCTTACCCAGTAAGGGATGTAATGTCACTGCACAGGCTATTTAGTGTCATTTTCTGTAATATGTTCTTGTAAAATCCATGAACTAGGGTCTGAACCTTTAAAGGTAACCTGATGTTATTCAGTAAACTGTGAAGAACACTGTTAAGACCATTTAAGTGTGCATGTCACTGTTGGAGCAGCTGATTGAAAGAGGGATTTTTAATGCAACTCTAGTTGAGTTTATGCTCTGCTGTATTATGCAGAAATGTTAATGTAATGAAAAATCCAAAAGTTAGCCATGGGTATCTTATGTTAGTCTAAAATAGTAGCTGTCGAAGTCCTAATTAGAAGTAAAACCCTACTGTGAAGAACAAATTAAAGAAATACCTTCCCTACTCTAAAGGAATTAAAAAATACAAGGACAGGAGATAAATGTAGTGTAATGAAATTAATTGGCATAGAACTAAGTACCTTACCTATATGCAGTCACATAAAAAATCTTTACAGAAAGGAGTTATGTAATTATAGAATCTCTTTTGTGCCTGCAGTTCAAAATGTTATTGGCTCTTAATTTCCAGCATGATGTAATTGAGCATCCTGATTACTTTGTTTATTACTCAGCACTTGATTATTTTTAAATGTCTGTCTAAACAGAAATTAAGTGTCTTAACAGAAATATTGCAGGTCCAGTTTTATTGTTTGTCTAACTTGCATTTCTTTGAATACCTGCAATTATGTTTTGCTCTCACTAGTATGCCCGACCTACATCCCCCCCCATCACTTTTCTGGATTACCAATTAAAAGGATAAATCTGATTCTAACATTGTTATGTTGCTAGGGCTTTGTTGTGACTAGTGCAGTGATAGAATTAAGTGGTTTCCTCAAATCTATTTTATTGCTATATTCAAAGAGCTATAATTAACTTCTCACCGGACTTGCTGCATACAGTGACATATTTTTGATTTGTCTATGTTCTCATTGCTTCTCAGGAGAAGTTAGCTCATTTTATACATCTGCATTTCCCACTACATTCTGATTCGATCACTGGTCTCGACAGCTGTATTCGGAAACCCATTGTTGCTACTTGTTCCCTGGACAGATCTGTCCGCATCTGGAATTACAAGACCAAGTAAAGAGTTATTCATGTTCACTATCATCTCTTGCTTTTCTGGATACTATATTTAGCAGGAAACAGCAGCAATCTCATATATGAACATCCATGTTGTTCTGGTAAAATTCTTATGTGGGATGTAAATGGTCGTATTCACATGATTTGGGGAGTATGAATATGCAGTCCTTTTAGTATCCATATGAACGGAATAAGAGCTTATCTCTGCTATGCTGTTTTGGTTGCAAAATTCTGATATGTTTTGGAAAAAAATCTTTAGGAACATATTGTTCAGCTTTGTCTTAAGATATTGTTGTCCTGTCTCCTTTCTCATGGCCCTAGTTCTTCGGCAAAACAAGTCCAGATTTTAGGGATCCTTAGAGGGAAAGACCTCTTAGAACTGATGTTTGTGTATGTATGTTTGCAATCAAAAGTTCATTCCTCTTCTTCCTTGTATAACAATAAAAAAGCACTTGCTGTTGCACTTTCCCTGCCTTGTCTGTCTGCCAAGGGGTACAGCTTTGCCTTTGTTTCCTGTAACACCTCTGTGATCATAACTTATCCAATTGGCAACACATTTCCTCAAGGATAAGGCAGAGTCAAATTGTAAGTGTTGTTGTCCTGCTGGGCCAGATTTTGTCCCACCAGGCATGCATGGGGAGTTTGAGCTGTTGCATACTTCTGTCTTTCAGCACTTTGGAGCTGTACAAGCAATACCAGGAGGAAGCATACACAGTATCTCTTCACCCCACTGGCCTTTTCTGTTTGGTTGGCTTTTCTGACAAACTGCGTCTTATGAGTCTGCTGTATGAGGACATGCATGTTTTTAAGGAATTCGCTGTGAGAAGTTGCAAAGAGGTAAGCAGTGGTTCAGAAATGATATTGGGGAGTCCTGGAAGTTAGAGCAGAGTGATTAAGAATGTGATAGGGGATAGGATCCTCTTCAATAGATCCTAGTAGGATTCAGAATATCGAAGCAGAGAGAAGAGGATTCTGAGTATTGGAAAATGAATCTGGAGACTGATGCAAACTATGGACAAGAGAACCTCAAGAAAGGGGTGGTCTGCTCAGAAATACCAAAGGAATGAATGTTATAGGGGAAATCATCAATTAAGAAAGCAGTAAGAGGCAAACGATATTGAAGAATTTTATTTTTGTAGCATTCAGATACTAGATGATATCAGTGGAATTCAGTGCATGAATTTTTTATATCCATCACATCTTCAGTAATAAGTGATAATGTTCTTTTTGTAGTGTGCATTCAGTAATGGAGGCCATCTTTTTGCTGCAGTTAATGGAAATGTGATTCACATTTATTCCACCACCACTTTTGAAAATACTAATAATCTGAAAGGACACAGTGGAAAGGTCAGTAAACAAACCCTATAATATATGACTGTTTTAAATAAGCATTAATTGGTAAGTGTAATATAAGTTTTGGAAAGGTAAATTATAATTTTGGATCAGAAATGTGTCAAAAAATTCAAAATAGAAATACAAAGGTCATTTTTCTTTGTGGAGAGATCAACTAATACTCAGCATATGAACACACTAGGTGCATTTAAAAAAACTGTTCTTAAACTGAAAGAAAAGGACTGGCAAGTAGCAGAACCAGTCTAAAGTATCCCAATAAGAAATTATGAAAAAAAGATTGCATCAATCATTTTCAGGGCAAGCTTTTCTCTGTCAGTATGGTCAAAGAATAATTCTTAACTGTTTGTTTTTCTTAATGTTAAAAAAAAATCAGTTGAGAAACATCTTTTTTTTTTTTTTAATAAAACTTTAAAGTATGATTCCAAAGCTGTCATGGATTTCCCAGTAAAATGACTTCTTCTGATATGTCTGTAAACATTGGATTTCCCTAGATACATGCAGTTAAATGGAGTGCAGATGATGCTAAATTGGTATCCTGTGATGCACATGGTGCTGTGTATGAGTGGAACTTGTTGTCAGGTAAAAGGGAGTCAGAATGTGTGCTCAGGTCCTGCAACTACAGCAGCATTGCCCTGTCTCCCTTTCCCAAAATCATCTTTGCTGTTGGATCTGACCAAACTCTCAAGGAAATTTCAGAGTCTTCGGTGAGTTAACATTGTATGATTTTGCTGCATTCTCTGGGGATGGTATTAGTGCTTTGCTTTACCCATGACCTACTTGACAAAAATCAGACAGTTTCTGATAACTGCAGTATTTATGGATACTTTTTGTTATCATAATGTTCTGATGTCCTTTGCCATGATACTTGAGATTTTGTTCTGTAACTTTATATCTATAACTTTACTTAGATTTCCTTAAAAATACTCTGCTAACCAAATAGTTTTGCAATATTGTATTGACTCTTTTGCTGAAATCCAGATTTATTTCATCTACTCACTACTGTGGGCTACATCCCTTTTTTAATCCAGAACAATAGTAAATCATATGTGATAAAGATCAAAATTCTCACAAATAATTAACTTATGCTCATGTATAAAGCTTAATGCTAATTGCTGTTCTTGGCTTTACTCCTGTGGGCATGTAGATTCTTTTAACAGCTTTGCTTCAGGTAGTGATATAAAAACTGGTTATGCAATAAGTAATCATTGCATAATTACTTAACAATAAGTAACAATATTGTGGAACATAGTGTTCTTTTTTTTGTTTGATTGTTTTCTAGATCCTGCATGAAGTGCCTGCTTTTGATGTTGTTTATACTGCAGTAGCTGTTTCCCACTCTGGCCATATGTTATTTATTGGTACATCTTTGGGGACAATCCGAACTATGAGGTACCCATTGCCTTTGCCCACAGAGTTCAATGAGTATCAGGCCCATGCAGGTCCTGTTACAAAGGTAAAATAGAATATGTTCTTTTCCTTGCTGTGCCAGTTATACCCTTCTACATTTGCAGTGGGCTTCTCATTTGATAGTATACCATGTTAAAATTAAGTTTAAACCAGCATGTGGAAAATGAGGTTTAAAACATTCGTAGGAGTCCTGTCTATAGAAACGGACATTACTGGATAAGCCTTCGCGAGCTAAAAGGTAAAGGGGCTGCAGTAGCTTGGACAAGATGCCTAATGTGGCATGTCTCTGATGAAGAACTTTGATACAGCTGATAAAGAGGAAAATAAAGTTATGCAGGCTTGAAAATCTCTTGTGGGAATGGAAAGGGGAATGCAATAAATATATTAAGCAATTCACTGCAGAGTATATTGCAGAAGAGATTGCAACACTGATAGCTAACCATAGTGTATTTCTTAAAAGCTGATGAACAGCCTTTAAGATCCATCCAAAGATATCCTCTATCCAAAAGATAGGGGACAAGGTGTGTCAAGTCTCCAACTATGGAATATTTCAGCATGTTTTATCCAGAAAGCCATGTGTTCTATCTTCTTAAAACAGTTCATAGTTTTGGCATTTTAAATATCACTGTCAAATACAGCACTTTGACTTGGAGCCACTTGAGCCAACACTAGGATCTGAATTCCATCATTTGGAATCCTATTTTTTCCCATAAGCCTTGTCAGTTCCCAGGAGCTCTGTGTACATGGCCACAAGGATGTCTGGAGGATGTGACAATAGTTGTTACTAGGTAGCTCTAGCTGGGCTTATTTGTATATTCAGAAGAAAACATTTATCTTTGTGTTGCTTAACCAGCTTATCAAAGAAAAAGGCTAGGGACCTATGGAATTGTCATATGAACTGCTATTTTGGGCTATAATTATCTAGAATATCTTGTCAGTTCCCTGTTTTTGAAAATCTTCCTACAGCTTAGAGAGCAGAAGTGAATCCAGTGTCTTCCTGCATTCTGCTTTTCTGACTCTTTCAATATTATCTGGGCCTGGGTGAAGCAGGAGTAGAGGACATGTTCAAAATGACGGTAGAAGGGCTATGTTAGTATTCTCATTGGTAGAAATGACAGGAAATCTGTGGGTATAGGGAAAATTTTTGATATAGAAGCAAACTGTGTCTCCATTTTCCCTTGTCTCTACTATAATTTTACCATTTCTTCCTTCTAAGATGTTTGTAACAGATGATGACCTATTTCTACTGACTGCTTCAAAAGATGGATCTTTTTTGGTGTGGAAAGTGTATGATAAAGAAGGTCAGATACTGAAACGGGAAAAGGAAGTTGAATATGCTGAAGAAGTACTGATCATGAGATCAGATATAGAAGAGAAGGTAGGAGGAGCAACCTGTGAGCATGAATTCTAGGATTCCTAGTCTACAGCTTATGAATTATATTTTCAAAATGTTTGTGATTAGCTGTGCCTGTATGACCCTCTGTCTAGAAGGGCTAGCATACCTTTGTTCATAAGAAGAGGCTACAGTAAGTAGCTGGACCTGCTTATTAAAAATATAAACAGCATTGTGGGAGCAGTAAGAATGGAGAAAAATCTACACTTTTCTCTGATACTTTCTCCAATCGCTTGAAAGCAGTTTTAATGAAGAAGTCAAAAGTTGCATTTCTGAGAACCATCTCTTAAGACATCAAAAAAATCTTACTTCTGAAACGTGATCTTTTCTTGATCTATCTGTCTGAAAATTCTCTGCATAGTTGTCTTTCATAAACATATGTGTGTAGATATAACATCCCTTACAAACTTGCTAATGGCAAATGGTATCTCTGTTAACAGTGTCTTGTCATCCATCTTTAGGGTCAGGCACTGCTAGACCTGCAGATTCGTGTGAAAGAGCTACAGACAGAAAATGCTTACCAGCTACGTCTCAAGGACATGAACTGTAATGAAAAAATAAAGGAAATAAAAGAGATTTTCACCCAGGAAATAGACTGCCTTAAAACCAAACATGAGGTATGATTCATATTGCAGCAGTAAATATCAAAAAGTCTTTTATTTTCACTAAAGGGTTCAATTCAAGCTTATATATATATATTTATATATGTGAATGCCATAAAGCATCTGAAAAAATCAAGTATTCCTTTCCAATAAAGATGTTCAGGGCATTTGTAAAGCATAAAACTATATTTTGAGCCAAGTACGTATTAAGTCTGGAGGTTTTGCTAGAGTTTTCCCAGGTAGGCTGTAAGTATCTTCACCTAAAAATCAGTTTCAATAATGAGTGCTGCCTAGACTAGGGATCAGGACTTTAGTAGAAATGGGACCATGCCATCACATGTAAGTTGCAGCTGCTACAGGATCCAGCAATAGTTCTTATGTACTGTCTTCCTTATGTCTTGTCTGCTTAGCTTCTTCAGGAACACCTGGTGAGGTGCCATGTGAGCTTTCTGAAAACAGAAGTGGACTGTATCCCCTGATTTTCTCTTATTCCTGTGTCCGTTGATTCCTCTGTGATCATGGAGCAGGACGTCGTTTTCCAAAAGCCATGATAATTCTTCCTAATGCCTTGTTTATTTGTGCAGCCACTGTTCTGTTTTCTAAATATCATTTTTCTAGAACAAACACCATTCTTCTGATCAGTAATTTGCTGTATTTCTGGACCATTTGTAGAATTAGAAGGCAGGTGATGCAATTGCAGTGTCACTGGTAGTAAAACAGCTTGGAGTGAGAGATTATATATCACAGTTAATGATTCTGTTCTTTCATCCTTCTGTTCCTTTTCAGCTCTTGGATGAATATTATCTTGTGCTGGTAATTTGTTACTTCTTATCTTGTTGGGTTGTACCCTAATCCCTTCAACCAGTGTTTCAGTGTGGAGACCTGTGTGAACATTTGCCAAGTTACTAACTATATTTTTATGATCATGTCATCTCCCACTGTTCCTTTTATATCTCTTTCTTTTCTCTTGGCCCTTCAAATGTTCTGGCAGACTTCTCCTGTTAGATTTTTTGAAGAAGTTTACTTATTTATTTTTATGCTTTCTGCAAGATTTTCCTCAGGCTGTTTTGCTCTTTGGCATTTCTTACTCTGTTTTTTAATTTTAAGTAGCCAGAGTTTGAGCCCTTCTCTTTTTCCTCATTTTTGTATAGCTTGAGCTTCCAGAAGGAAACCTTTTTGCTTCTTACAGATTGCTCTAACTATGTTTTATCTGTGCCAGCTTTCTTCTGCAATTCTTCAGGCCTTTCCATGGGTAGTGCTTGGCCACAGAGTTTTAATGATCTCAGCTACAGTGATGCTTCTTCTCTAGGCTTGTTGATTATAGGCTTGCGAGCAAGTGCCTTTGAAGGTGAATAAAAGTTCTAGGCAAGTAAATCACACTTTCAGTTTGAATATCAGTATGTGTTAAGGTTAAACAAAATGACACGTTTGGACAGATTTGTCACTAACCTTTTAAGCTGTTGCATAAAATGGAATGTTTCTGCTGATAACTTGTGAAGCTGTGAATACTCCTCAAGAGACATGCACAAAGAAATGGAGGGTTTTGTGGCTTTTGTTTAAGTTATGAATATACTCTGTATTATATGAATGCCATTTGCTACTTTCTCTTGGCTTTCCCTAAGGGAAAACTTGGCTATTAATGCATGTCATTAGCCTATTTTGGTGAGTAATTTCAAAGATACACATTGCATTGTGTATGAGTTCACCACCAGAGGCAAGAACACAGAGATTTGAACCTTGGTTTTCCTACTTTCGAAGTACTTTTTTTTTTCTTTTTAATCCAGATTTTACAAGCAGAAAAAGAAAAACAGGAGCTACAACACCAGTATCAACTGTTTGAACTAATGAAGAAACAGGCCAAGGAGGTGCAAGACCTAGGTTAGACTATAACATATGTTTATAACTAGAATTTGGAGAAAGTGCAGTAGATTCATGGCAAATAAGGTTATAGGGAGAGGTGAACACAGTTCAAGATACAAGGTGGCATATATGTCATAAAAGTATTGCTGACAAAAAGTCTGCCTAAACTGTAGTGCATATATGTTCATGAAAACATACACAGGAATATTGTTTTTTAGATATCTGTTTCCTGGGATTAGTGATTTTTTCATTTATTTCATAGTTGGCTGTGTAAAAATAGCAATACCTTATCAAGAAGGACAGTGTACAGTGCATACAATATGGAACTACCCAGGCCCAGGATTCATAGTTGAAACACATCAGAAATACTGAAAATTAGTACCAAAGAAGTTGGGCAGTGAGAGAGGCCATTAAGAGCCAGTAAGGCCAGTAAGAGGCCAGTAAGAGGTCTGCTCATACTCTGTAGGAGTTGTGCCTATCCTGCTTCGTTTTGCCTATTTTATCAAGGAGGTGCATAGACAGGCTGGTGGCCATTTGCCGTCATGGCAGACTAGGAAATTTCAGTGTGTGTTTTGTGCTCGTTCATGGTAGGAAAGAGCAACGTTCTGTTCTGAGGCACCAAGCAGTGATATGGTCAGGTATGCAGAAACACAGCTAAGAGAGGTGAATGACTGCTTTGAAACAGGCGATACTATAAGTAGAGGGAAGAACAGGAAATTCAAGATAAGTTTTTCTCATGTAAAATATTTTTATTGTCACAGAGTCTAAACCCACTGTATTGTGTTGAACCAAGTGAGATCGTGCTTCTAGGGTAACTGATTGAAACCAGCTGTCAAAAAGACCAAAGCAGGAAATAGTAATTGTAGACAAATAGAACGTACCTCGTTTTCCTGATAGTTTCATCAGTTCCATATGTTTAATGTCACCAGAATCTAGCAATAATCAGAAATTGTTAATTGAAAATGAAAAATACCAGGAGCTGCAAGTGAAATCTCAGAGGATGCAGGAAGAGTATGAGAAACAATTGCATGATTTGGAGGAAAGCAAAAGCAAGGCTCTGGAGGAGCTAACAGAATATTATGAAGAAAAGCTTAATGAGAAATCTGTTTTGTTGGAAGAGGTAAGAAACTTGCTTTGCAGTTTGCATTATTGACTGACTGCGTTTTTATTTCCAGCTGTGATAAGATATTCTCCAGGGCAAGAGAAGTTGGCTCCCTGCATGCAAATCTTAATCTGCTTGTAAACAGTGAAATATGTTGACAGATAGAATAGTAATGAGGAAAGCCCCAGCTGAGTTACCTACTTATCTGGGTTTCATGCCCTTAGTAGGTGATCTTCTAAGAAGAACATCTTTGAGTGTTCTTAGCTTCACCTCTCTTTTCCCTGGATGCAAGAATTCCTGAATATTAACATAGTATAGCTGATATATTTGCTATCATTGAGAAAGAGAGATTCAGTCAAGCAGTTGTTCTTGTGAAGAGATAATACTTCTGCAATGGTGAATTCTGTGACAGATCAACTCCTGGTCTTTGAAATTGCCAACATTATTAAGTCCCCAAGGATCTTGCCTCCATAATTAGAGGAACAAGGGGAAAAAAAATTAGTACTCCAAAAATTTCTGCCTACTGCAGTCAAAACCTGTAGTTCAGTGTACTCCATGTCAAAGCTTAAAGTGCAGCCAGATAACTGATGCACTACAGAGTTACTGTAGAAGTAACTCTGCAGATATGGCCAATGTCTATCAGTTCTGTCAGCATTACTGTTTTAGTCCTTCACTGCAGTACCAGTTGTGTAGAGAGAATGTGAGAGGAGAAAGGAACAGAGAGTGGGGCAAAACCAAGTCTTAATGCACCAGAAATAGCAATTTTAAACGATTCTCTCAAGTCTTACACGTCTGCATTTTCTGCTACCAAAGCAATCTCTTTGATGATAGTTTTCAGGACAAGTCCTCAGGTTTGTAAGCCTAAGTCTTTGTGCTTACGTTGCACAACACTGCTGAACCTAAACAATATTTCTGCAGTTGAAGTTGAAGAATCCATTAAATGCAGGCCCTAAATACTGTTGTCTTCTTTAATGCTTGTTTTCCCTAATTGCAGACAGAGGAGACTATCAGGCAGCAGCTTCACATATATGAAGAAATTAAGAAACAGATTGAAGATGATGAAGACCGAGAAATTCAGGAAATCAAAATCAAATATGAGAGACGGCTCCAGGAAGAAAAGGAATCAAACCTGAGACTGAAAGGAGAAACAGGAATCATGAGGAAAAGGGTATCTCTTTTTCTGTGTTGAGATCTGACTTAATCATGGAGACCTATAGCTGAGAACTGAATGTGGTTTGTGATATGTCAAGGTTTGTTAATTTAGTCTATACATGCTCGACATTTCTGTCACATATGAGAATAATTGCCTCTTCTTACGTCACTTTGCACATGTTACAAAGTTTGGGCAGAAGAAGAAGTGGCTGTGTGCTGATTGCATCACTGGTAAAACTAAATAAAGATAGATGATAGACAGGTGTGTTTTTATTAGTATACTTTCTGCTATCTTGTATAGTTTGCCATTATAAATAATCAACAGTATTGTTCATCATATCATGGGCAAGAAACGGACCTTTCCATTTCTCCAAGTCTGCAAGTATTTTGTTGGAAAAAATACTTCTACTAGTACTTCAGTTAATGCAGTAGACACTTGGTGGTTTGCATGCACAATCATTTTTTATTGGTTCTACCGATAAGCTTAGGATTTTTACGGAGGGATGCAACCTTTTAGCTCTTACACTAGGTGGGTATTATAAATGTCTAAAGATGTTAGAGGGACTTTTATTTTCACTTTCTTCAATATCTAGATGGAGACCAGAGGCTCTCTGCCTCCATGCCTTCTTTTATTGTGATGCTGTCTTCAGTTCTGATATTTTCTAGATACTTGGATTGTGTAAGATGGGTTCTTGTGGTTTGACCGATTTTATGTTTTCAGCCTTCTTGGATTTCACAGATATTAGCAATGATGCAGGGATTTTGAGTAAGTGCTATGAGCTGCGCACCCTTCCGTACTTCTTCTGGCATCTTTAGATTTTCTTGCTTCTGTCTCCTAAAGGCCGGTTATGTTTCTTGGGATTCTGCAGCTGAAGGGAACGATATTTTAGCCTTGGAATCCTGGTGTTTTCTTCAGGATATTTCCCTGATATTTTTTTTCAATCCTGATATTTTCTCCCTTACTGGATTCATATAAACTAATATCTTTTTATCTTCTCTCTTTACTTACTCTTTCTCCTGCTTGTGACACTAAAATTTTCATTGCCTTTTCATTGCCTAGCTGCTTTCGTGATCTCCACCTTGCTTAAGTAAGAAAGGTATGCCTTTATTTTCTTTGAAGCCTCTCTTGTTACTCACAATTGTCCCCAACATTAAAATGTTCATCTCTCCTTCGGCTGTTTGCTTTGTTCCATACAGTCCAGTGTGTTAAAACCCTTCCTACAGTAATAATTAAATCCCGTAGTCTCTCAGCTTGCTATCCTTTCTCCCACACTAAGTAATCCTTAGCAAGCAGGATGGTTAAATTTTGGAGATGGTTAAATTCTTACCTGTTCTCCTGTCTAGTTCAACAGTCTGCAGAAAGACATTGAGGACCGGAATACTGAGATCGAGGAAATGAAACTAGAACAGCAGAAGCTGCAAGGCATCATTACCTCACTGGAGAAGGACATCTTGGCACTGAAAAGGGAGATTCAAGAGAGAGATGACACTATCCAAGACAAGGTGAGAAACAGGATGATTGATTCTGTTGAAAGTGACCCTCCTTTAATTGAATGCATATTAACAGTATTGTGTTATGATATTATCCAGTATCAGTTCTGTCTGAGATATGACTGGAAGCTCAGTTTTAACCTAAAGAATTTTTAGTCTTTAGTTTGGGAGCTTTATGTTTTCCCCACATTCTAAGCATTCCTTGAGGAGCCAAAGTCCAGACTGTTGAGTTTCTTATCCCTTACTCTGGGATTTGTAGATATCTCTGCATTATTTGACTTCCTCCCCTCTGCAGCCTTTGTGAGATGTGTGACAAAAGTCAATTCTTCCACAAGATCTGTGCCTGTTGTTTGCTTCTGTTATACTCATGCTTTGACCAAGGAGTCTGTTCAAAAGTGCTAGGTCTGATTCAGATCTCTCTACCTATTTACTCCAGGAGAAGCGGATATATGATCTAAAAAAGAAAAATCAGGAACTGGAAAAGTTTAAGTTTGTACTGGATTACAAAATAAAGGAGCTTAAGAAGCAAATACAGCCACGTGAAAATGAAATCATGGTAATGAAGGAGCAGATCCATGAGGTGAGTAACACAGTTGTTTGACCTCTGCTACTCAACTCCTTTATCTGGTTACAAAGATGGCCGGGCAAATCCCTTGGAAGATTCTACCTTGTTTGCTCCTTGACTTCTTTGAAGGACGCACAGCACTGATTCAATATCTTTCTGCCTAAGAAAAATACTTACGCACAGTAGCTGCTATTTAGCTTTTTATCACATGCTACCAGTGACGGATATGGTTACTTAAACTCCCATTTCAGTATTTAATGCCAGACTCTTCAGCAATGTCAGTTTTGATCAAAAATATTTCTCATCCATATATGGTTGCCTCTGCCTACCCTGTAGAGCAGGTGCGATACTGTCTTTCCTGATCTGCAGGAAGAGAAGGTGAACTTCTTCCCTGTAAAATGTTACAGATTTCTGCAAACCTTACCCAATGGAAAGGGTAGGTACATGGCCAAACTACCATTCTTTACCAGCTCCATGAAAACTTTCCATGTGTTCATACATAACTTGCAAATTAATTAAGGCAATTTATTCATACCACATTACCATAATCTCTCCACTGATGTGCCTTTAACAGAGCCAAATTAAAACTATGATGACATAGCTAGTCAGTGACCTGCTAATTTTCAGAAGTCTGTTTATTCAGAAGAAAAGCCTTTTTAAAAAATATGCAAACTAATGAACATTTTATATGCGTGTCCAACTACCATAATGAAAGTCTTACCCCTCTCCTCTGGTCATGGACTCATATCAATTAAGTACTGGGGCATCCTCAGTGCCTCTTATCTACCCATTCTGTTTACACAGTCATGAATTTTCATGCATTTGTTTATTTTCAGCACTGAGTTCTTCTCATTGCTGCGCTTATTCTTTCCAGTATTGACTGTTAATTTCCATCTCCACCCACCCTTATTTTGATGGAACAGTACAGCGCCACTTCAGCTCAGATGCAAGGACATCACTTAAATACCCATCCTGGAAGTGCGTTGACTATCCGGTTTTGCATTTTCTGCGTTTTCTGACAGAGGGCAGTGTTGTTCCAAAATTGACTTTAAATTTTAAGTTTCAATTCAACCTGAAGGGGGACCTAATCCTTCGTGTCTGTACTTTAATTCTGTGTTTTTCCTGTTTCATGTTGTTTTTTTTCAGTAATGTCTACTTTTAGTCCTCATTTCCTCCTCCCGCTTCCTTTCAGATGGAGGGGGAACTGGAACGACTCCACAAGCAGAACGCCCGGTTGGAATTGAACATTACAGAACTGCAACAGAAGTTAAAGGCAACTGACCGCGAGGTGCACAGAGAGAGGCAAAAGGTAGGGGCTGTGACCACTGTGCAGTGGTCCCCACTTCCTGCAAGATGAAGCTTGTGGGGATGGGATGCTGCATAAGCATTAACCTGAGCAAAATGCTCCTTCATGGACCCTATATAGAAGGTCCAGTGAACAGGAGAATCTCTGGTAAGTAGCAACAAAAGCAGAAGTCTTCCAGGCCTGCAGCCGGATCGGAGAGTTGATGTTAAAGATTCCACGTAATTTGTTCGAAAAGTCAACACCTATATTCTCCCAGATTTAACTGAGCAGGGAGGCACATGCCTAACATACTACTACTTCCTGCCAGAACTTTAAATCTCAGCACAATGGACCCAAGTAGGAGCTACACATGGGTTAGCACCTACAAAGATATGCAGGCATTAATAGGATGAAATGAAGGATGGGCTTATTCATGGAGGAGACAAGGGTTCCTTGTGTTTGAGAACAAGAAGGTCAGACATGAGGAAGCAAAAAGAACTGAAACTGAAGAAATAAAGAACGGAGAAATAAGGGAGAGGGGACTGTCAGAAAGCAAATAAGAGGGAGAGGGGAATCTAAATGTGAAACTATCAAGTTATACATGTCTGATATATCCTTTGCCCCTTGTGTTTTCTCCTTCACTGTTTGTATCTTTTTTTTCTAAATAAGAATGTAGGCTGTTTGGGAAACGACGCTGTGGGATAGTGTTGGTGATAATGCGCTATTCTTCACTTGAGGTCTCTGGGTGCTGGCACAGGCATTACCTGATGCAGGTATCATGGGTTAAGTGTTACGCTAAAACTTGTTACTGGTATTTCACATGCAGGGCTCAGCCTGAGCAGGTTTTCTTTAATGACATATTTAAAAAAATTAAGTAGACTTAAAGCATATAGAGATTTTCACCAGTTCAACTAAATTTTCAAGGTATTGCACAATGTGGAGTGCTCTAATCAGCTGGATCAGAGTATACCTACATAACTCTTGCAGGAACAAAATATGAAAGCTCTCATCAAACGATTTAAAACAGATCTTCATAACTGTGTGGGCTACATTCAAGATTCCAAAAAACTGAAGGATAGGATCTGTGAGCTCTACGCCAAGTACGTCCATCAAACTGACATGGTGAGTTAAGGCCTTTGTCTTCTCCTTGCAGGTGAGCTTATTTTGTATTGTAATTACTGAGGCAATATGCTGTCACCCCTCAGGTGGAGACTGTAGAATTAGACACAGATTTGCAGCAGGAGTACATCAGACAGCGAGAGTATCTTGAGAGGAATTTTGCAACTTTAAAAAAGAAGCTGGTGAAGGAAAGTGAAATCCACCGAGGCGATTACGTGCGCATCATGCAGGTAACAAGCCTTTTCCCTGTGGAAGCAAGGAAGCAACTGCACAAAAGAAACTTTAGCAGCTATGCTAAAGAGTTGAAACAATTTTTATTTACTCTCTTGCCTGAAATTGCTGCTATTGTGTAGACTGACTTTTCTGGCCATGTAGTCCCACTTTTACTTGTCTGAATTGAAAAAACTTCTTTCAAAAATTCAAAAAACTGCTTTTCAGATCCAGGTTTCCATTGGAAGTTCAAAAACAAATGATGAATATGCCCATCAGTACCAAGACATCTTGCTCAGAATCCTTGTTCCTTACAGAGCAAGATAGACTTGCAACCACTGAGGCCAAAGATCCAATGTGTTTTCTCTTGGAATGGAAAGATAACAGCCCAACAGCTAATTTCCAGGGAGGACAACACTCCCACCATCTATTATTACCATGATCTCCTTCTGCTCGGTCAGCATTTCCCTTTCCCCTCACTAGCCCTCTCTTCACTGTTGTTTATTATGCTTCCTCAGGACTTTTATACCCTTGTCCCCTCTTAAGTCCTCTATGTTTTACTTTTCTTCATAGCCTTCCTTCAGGGGCAGGCATCAGCAATCTTCTTCTTCCCTAGCCCTGTTTTAATTTCTGTGCTGCATCTCTGGGTTAGAAATTTTCACTTGGCAGAAGAGGAGGTGGTTTCAAAAAATAACGTGGAAAATTGCCCTGCTTGAATAGGGTGACAGATGGTGCTTACAATGATAATACTTGATGTCTTGGATCAGTAAGCCTAACATGAAATGATGATTAAAACTGAATTAATAAAACATCTGGAAGATGAAGATATCAAAGGTTCTAACCAGCCTGGTTTCTTCAAAGAAAAGGCAGTTCTCTGAAGTATCATGGATTAATGAGTCTTTATGACCGGGAGGAATTATCATGGTCTTCCAGTCCTTCACAGTGGTCTTTTAAGACTAGTTTAGATGAACTTCTGTCAGGACTTTCTTTGAACAGGTGGATGACATCTTGAAGGCCTTCTAGGTCTGTATTTCTATTAGTTCTCGTTTGTAATTACATTTCCAGAGCTATGGATTTCTCTCTGAGTGACTATTCATAGGTGCATTTTATTAGTGACTATTGCAACAGCTGATTAGAACTGTCAAGATAATTTTAATTATTCTTACCACTTGGTAAGTTGCTTGTTGTTAGTGTGCTAGTTTTCCTTCCAAATCTATATTCATAATGGCTTCTTCAATCACCTGGATGCATTAGAACAGGTGTACTGAATAATCTTGAAGTAACAGTGCTTATAAAGTATATAAAAAAGCATGTATAGCATGATATTTTCTATGTTCTACCTGCTTCTGGCAGTCAGCATTGTAGGGACTTCCTAGGCTGTAGATTGCATCCATACATGATATGCAGTCCTTCCTGATAACCTCATCCTTTGATCAATCTATTCCTGAAACAATTTCTGCTTTGCCACCTCCTTTGACATTAAGTTTTATAATGTGCATTTATTTTAACTCACTACATGATCATCTTATTTCAGTGCAGGCTTTCTTTCAGACTGCAAGGGCTGATTTAAAGGTTCATCTCTGCACATAGCATGCCCCTGCAGAAAAATATTATCACTGGCAGCCTTTTGGCATCCAGCAAGGCAGGCTAGGCAATTCTACATAGCCCAGGCTGCCCCACACAGGAGAGATGTTGCACTGTGCCATGGACCTAATGCAAGATCTTGACTTGGTAGCAGGCATTCAGCTGCATTGGTTTACCCAGAGTAAACTTAGGACTCATTACCAAAGATGTGTACCTAAACAAAAATGGTGTATGCAATCCAGAACACTCTTAATAAAAAAGTCTTCCTGAGTCTCAGAAGTCATCCTCTTCACGGGTTCCTTTCAGAATCAAGTTCTGGGATAAATGCACTGTTGCCAAATTTCATCCATGTTTAAAGATTTGAATTACCAAAGTCAGATTCTACAAAATATTATTGTTTACTTGCTTTAGAGCAGGCTTCAGCTCATCAGCTCATCCTAGATCTAGAGTCTAACACAATCACTGTCGAAACAACAGGTCTTGCCCAACAAGTTCAGACCTTAACACATTCCACAATCTGCCTCTGTGTCACTGTGTGGTTCTGTGGACAAGTGACTTTCAGCTGAGGCACTCAGGCACACTCAGAATACTTTCTTTAGTGTCCAGTATTTATAATCTTGCCACATGCAAATGCCATGAGTTACTGCTGCTGGCTTGAAATCCTGGAGGGCATCTCTGTGCAGAGACTTGCTGTGAGCGCAGGGCCTTGCTGCTAACCTGTTCCAAGCTGTCCAGTCAGACTACATTTACTCTTGTATGATGCTAACGCTTTTATCAGTGTGCTGTATAGGAACAAATTATGTGCCTTAGAGAAATCTCATATAACCTGGGTGTACCATCCAAAATCATCATCTCATCAAAAAATGAAGGTTTGAAAAGACACCTTTTTCACAGGAAAATATCATTAATCCTTTTTTCTTATCTCCTGCTGTTTTGCTGAGTTTGCAGTTGCTTGAGATTGGTATTAGATGAGGCAGTCTCTGCTTGCCTTTTGGCCATTTATCCTTTTAAAATATGTCTCTATTTGGTGAAGTTCCAAAGGCTGGAATGAGGCTGCGTTCTAAATGTCTGAAAAAACACTACAGGTAGGTGAAAAGAAATCAGTGCTACTCTTGATACAAGTGCGGTAGCAACTGTTTAGGATTCCCACTTGATGCTGATATGATCAGGTAACTCTTTGCCTTTGTATGAGACAAATATACAACTTTGCTTCTTTTGAATTCAGAACAGAAATATCTATGACACCCCTGTTTCTTATTCTCAGTTTCATTATCTCTCACTAGTATCGGTCCATACTGTTGTTGAAGTCTTTCAATCTGTCGATGCAGTGGGTAGAAGAGATCCATATTACATAAATTTGTGCCTTCATAAATATTTCAGCAATTAACAGACTATTAAGGAATTATAGGCTTATTATTTTATAGATTGACTAAGGAAGAAAGAAAGATGACTAGATGGCCAACTTTTCCTGTAAAAAAATGTTAGCAGTAGCTATATCAAGGATTTGTATGCTTTATATATTTCTTAATAATTTGGGAGGGGTGTTGGAAAGTGATGTTAGTCAAAACCTATGAAGAGGATTCTGAAGAAACTCAGGGAGATATGTATATAATTTAGGTGAACAAACACATGCGACAAGTGAAAAGCAAAATATTGCACACTGAAGGGAGATATGGAAATTCTTCACATTAATTCTGAATTAATTAAATCCATCTCAGAAAGAGACCTGAGCCTCACTGTGGAATTGGCAAAGATGATGATATCTTAAAGTACAGCTGCGGTCAAAAAAGCAAAACAAGTACTAGTTTCGTGAGGACTGTGATTAGAACACTGATGTTTTACATCAAATCTGTGCTGTAGCCTTGTCCTGAATACTGTGTAGTGTGTGGATATCCTGAGCTCAGTAAGCATGTGATATATGCTGCCTGTGATGCTGCTTCTGCACTGTCTAGTGTCCTTTCCCATGGACAGGAGGATACATATTGCTGAGCCAGGTAGTACCTGCACTTTTTGTTATAGAGCCTCTTGTTATTGCAGGAAAATGTGAGTCTGATTAAGGAGATTAATGAGTTGCGTCGAGAACTGAAGGTGACCCGCACCCAGGTACATGACCTCCAGTCAACGCTAGGATTAACCAAGAAAAAGCAAGTAATTCAAGACCCAGGTGAATAATGCTTCTTGTATGTCTCCATATTAACAGTTTTCATTTCAGAAGCCCTCTTTGTTATCTATGAACACTGTTCTGTTACTCTGTCTGTATAGTTCCAGCTTGTCTGCCTGGTAGTACCTGTTATATTGTAATGTGAGTAGTAGAAACTCCTGAACACTTCAGAATCTTACTTTAGCTCTACTCCATCAGTCCTGAAAAATGCCTATCCTTGCTCATTCCCAAGAACTCTGCATGCTGGAATCTTTGTTACTTTGCTGTCTCTTCTCTGATATCTTCTAGCTCCCTCCAGTGAACTGCTCTCCAGTCCAGCTGTGCTGCGGTTGAATGCAGAGAAAGAAAGTGAAAAAATCATAGAAATGCAGCAGCTAGAAATCCAACGACTGCGAGACAAAATTGAAGAGAAGGGGCAGGTCTTTGCAGTTCAGCCTCTCTCAGATGGAAAGCTTCCTACGCTGAAGCTGGAAGGAAGCCACAGGACTTAGCCAGAATTACTTGGTTCAGGACGACCTTACATTATTGTATTCTCCTGGCAAGATCAGATTGATTAGGTTTGCCCTATCCTGTACTCTTCCAGTAGAAGCATTGATGCAGCACTCACTATGAAACACAAGGCCCTTGCCTTCTCTCCATCTTTCTTTCCTGGAATCTACCCTTTCTGTGATTTACCTTTCCCTTAAGTGTGCATGGTCTGAAAATTGTCTGCTGCCTAGGAGCCAAGAGAAAGAAAACAAATAAACTTATGCTAATGCAAGATTGATCTTTGTGCCTTCATCCTAGGACAGGGGCACACCCTTCTGAAAAAATACCATGTCCTAATCCAAAAGTACTAGTCAAGCTCTGTAAATCTTTTCTGATAGAATTCTTATTTGGTGTTGTATCATACTGCAAAAATGCATACCCGCCTAGGAACTGCCTATCCATACATACAACTGCCCATAATATGAGATAGATGTCACAGTTATTCTGAACAGCTATAATAATTAGCCTGCAAAGGCAGCTTTGACTAGTGGTCAAGTACACTTGAGCTGGAACCCTTGTTTAAGCCCCTGCTTCATGTTTAGAGACATGTTGTATCATCTGGTGTAATCATTTGAGTAGAACAAAAAGGTAGCCCAATTTCAGACTTGAAAATCTGCAGTCCAGAATCTGAAGTCTGAAGTTGTAACTTGCCTGTTGCTCAGATCTGCTACCCTTCCGGTTTATTAATTCAGTGGAATTCTCCTGGAAAAAAAAAAAAAAAAAAAAAAAAAAAAGGTGTTATCTACCTAATAATTAGCGGGGGAAAAGTGAATTTTTGCATCCTTGGTTGTCAGTGCATGATATACACTTGCCTCACTGAGGAATAGTACTTGTACATCCTAAATTTAAGCTATGGATTGAGATGGGAACTACATGGTATTTTAACTGTCAGTGCATTATTGTTCCATTTCCTATTCTGAACAGCTGGGAAGTGACAAGTGCATTCTACACACTCCTAATATTGCTGTACAGAAGATCATGGTGTCAAACGTGGATAACACAAAATCCATGTTAACATTAGAGATACCAGACTCCTTTCCAGGCTAGTGCCATGGCAAAACAGGTGATTCCACAAGCTTCTGTGACCTAGGAGATTTAAGTTGAATGTTTTGTCCGTGAATGCGAATGAAGCCTCTTTTTCATTTTGCAGCCTTAACCTGAATGAAGCTCAAGTTTGACAGGAACAAAAGGAAGAAGTAAAAATGGAATTGGTCTCTTAATAGGAAAGCTTAACACTCTTCCTTCCTCCTCCAGCTCCCCATATAATCATCTTCCTATGCAGAAAGAGGATGTAATTAATGCAATTATCAAATATTTTAGAAACTAGTTCCCTCTTAAATTTTCAGAACACACCCATTTTAATTTGCTAGACTCCCATGTGGTATAATTTTCACCTCACTTTGTCAGAGCAACTTGAGTGGTAGAAGCCACTTCTTTAATAGATGTGGTTTAGACAAATGGAATCAATCTTTCTAAAAAAGAAGAACCCTGTCCTAATAAGAGGAAGAAGCTTACGCAAGTAAAGAATGATTTCTAAGTGGTGATTAATATGCTTAAAAGTATGCCCCTGTGTCATCGTCATTAGAAAGATATAATTTTAAACAAAATACAGGGCCTTCTGGATGAAGCCTAGGTAGACAACTGGCAAACAGGATTCCAGAGGATTTTGAACTTGATCTTGCATGTAGAGGCAACGGAAATATTGAGAATGTTGAAAGTCAGGGATAGCAGAATGTTATAACTGATTTTTTTGAGATCTGCTGGAAGCAAAATAGATGCACTAACCACTTCTATACTGGGGAGAAAAAAAAAAAAAAGTCAAGGTCAATCTCCCATGCATATGCTGCAGGGCTTTTTTTCAGAATTAACTTTTAATTGGATTGTGATTTTGCATGCTGATGGTCTCTGAAATCTACTGAATCTTTTATCTCTAGAAGTATCAGCAAATTGCTTGCTGTAATATATTGAGAGATGCCCTTGTTCTGAAAAGGTACAAGAGCAGCTAAAATTTATATTCCCCATGGAGAGTAGCCGTCACCATCTCACTTTATTTCATGGCACGTTGTTAATCACCCTGACTGAGAATACCTGCCTTTTAAGCTCAGTGAATTTACCCTGGGGAAAGTGGTACCAGTGAACAGATACTATCCGGCCTCAAAATATTTCAGCTAGGGTCTGCTCCAACACTAGGCAGGAATCCCTATTGAGCCCTGCTTGCCGAACACACTGCCCTGGATCCTGAGCCGCGGATAGTAAAGCGTTTGCAGAGTCCAAACGCCGGCCTCCCTGGCTGCTTTAAGGGTGCAGAGCTCCATCCTGGTGCCTGTTCTTGAACTGTATTTCAAAGAGCCACTGTTCAGCTAAAGCATATTCAGAAGTGTTCTGGGCTTTGTAAATGTTAAATAGGTTAAGTGTAGGGTGAAAAACGTTATGCTTGTGTGCTGTTCCCTGCTGGCGCCCGCGCGCTTTGGCTTGAAGTTCTCTCAGGATGCAAAGACACCTCCTGCCTCCATCCTCTCCTAGTCTGCACTGCCCGTTTCTCCTCCTACTGCCGCTCTAAAGGGGCTCATCAACACCTCACATTTTGTAAAGCTTGCAAGCCACTTTTTAAAGCAAATGTATGGCCCTCTTTAAAGCTGAGCAAGGTTTCCTGTTGAATGATGGTTTTTAGCTTGGCCAACAAAAGGATGAGCTTTGCTGTAGGGGTAAGCTCATTGTTCAAGAGTGTTTGTACAGGGAGACCTTCCACATCCCTTTTGCTGCTTTAGGTCGAGGACACCGAGCACCGGATAGATTACAATACACAAGTTTCGTAAGATCTGTCAGGTTTTGCACTGACAAATTCCTGAAGCTGCCGCACTAATTGGTATCCTAAGCTTCCCTTTTTAAACTGCTAAAAAACTAGGATATGCCTTTATAACAGAGACTCCCTTCCCATTATTTAGGCTAGAGATTTTCTTCAACACGGTTTTCCTTTCTCTACATCTCCCAAGAGGGTTCCCGCTGCTCAAATACAGAGCCGTTACCCCCTCTGCTATCGCAGCCCAGCTGCAAAGAGCGGATCGGGTAGGCAGACTGTGCATTCAGTCCAGGGTGCCCAAACCCCCTCACCCCTGGCATCAGCCTTCCTGGTGCTACCCCTTTTTCCCTTCTCTGAAATGAGCCCTTTTCTATCTCCCTAATCCCTCTTAAGTCCTCCAACCTTTTCTTCCTCCTAGATGGCCAAAACTGAGCCCCCCTGCAGCGTGGTGGCCTCTGCTGCTGCTCTCGCCCAGCACTGGCGCACGGGCTGCCTGGCCAAGGGAAGCAGCACCGCAGGCTCAGCGACACCTCGCCTCGCTTACCTGCCTGCGCGGCCCAGAGCCGCTCGGAGATCGCTTCTGACGTGGCCAGATGGCCCTGGCCTCGCTAATAGTGCAGGAGTTACCTTGTTCAACACCACGTAACACCCAACACTCGCTTACAACATGTGGAATCTCCCCTAGCGCTGCCAACTTGGCTGCAAACTCCCTCTCACCTACTGCCTTGGAGCTTCTCCTGAAACCTGCCACCTCCTCGCTTGTGCCCGGGAGGAAATGAGGCACCTTGCAGGACGGGCGCGCAGAGAGATCCTGCTCAGGGAGGGCGGGGTAGGGCCCCAAGGGCTCTGGAGCCTCTCCCGGGCCGGCAGCCGGCTTGCCGTGACGTGACGCCACCCTGCCGGGGAATGCACCTGCCCCAGCGGGAGGCGAGCGCCGGCCGCGCAGCCTATCGGCACCCACAGCCCGCCCAGGATGGACCAGGAAGGGACGCCGGCAGGAACACCTATTCCGTGGCTGGTGGATGCCGGAGGAAGCGTAGAGACGGGGTTCTACCCCTGAGCTCCTTTATTAGCTCGATCCGGTGGAAGGAAAGTCTGGAAAAAAGAGCTTGCTGCTGGCCGGGCGCCCGTGCAGGGACCAGCGCCGGGCTTTACCGCGTGCGGGCAACGTGTCAGCTGCAGGTGAGTGAACGTCTTCCCCCAAGGAAGGGCTCTGCTCTGGCACCTGCGTAGGGCGGGGAAGGGACGCATTTCCTCAGTACCCCAGACAGGTTAGCTGGCTGCTTCAGAAGAGTTTCTTAAGAGGTTCTGACTTTTGCCTCCCCACCTCTTCCTCGTGCCCCGGCCTCTCCTCTTGTCGTGTAAGACGTGGGTGTTCCATGTTCTCGCAGGATTCGCAGGCCTCCCTGAACAGGGGCACTGGGGCAGGCTCTTCAGTGTTAGGGTGCTGAACGGAAAGGACAGTGATCAGGACCCTTCGTAATGGAACATGCCAAAGCCGTCTAGATTTCTATGCAAAGCATCTGTACACGGACCCTATTGCAACGAACCATCCCCCTCCCCTATCCGCAGATCCCCTAGGATCCCCTAGGATCCCCTATCCGCAGATCCCCTAGGCTTGGTGAAAGGAAGGGAGGACGCTGCCATCACCCAGGGCTTCCCAAGGCTTCCCGAGTGAGGTCTGGTGGCAGGAGTGCCGGCAGGAGGGATCCTCACTTATGGGAAAGCATCGCCCTTTCCGTAGGGCAGAGAGCATGGACTTCCCTCAGAGATACATGTTAGCCAGCACAGGTTTGCCGGGTCTTTGCCCCAGGAAGGAGAAGCGATGGGAGCTGGTAACTGATGCAGCAGCTGAAGGAGAGCATGGATATTGTCAGGTCTTTGGGAGAGACAGATAGATGCCCCTGAAGGGCTCTAATACTCTCATTCCTGGCAGATTCCTCTTTCCTCTGCTCCTGAATTCCTAGGAGAAGATTTGGGCCCTGCCCACCTCTAGGCTGTCAGTCATATGTGTCCCAAAACAGGAGTGTCCCTGATCCCGGGGACACTGAAGGGCTTTGAGCACCATGACATTCAGAGCTTCTGCTTTGTGTCTTGGCAGTTAATCATGATATAAAACAAAACAGATGAATGTAATTCTCTGTGCCTCCCAGAGAGTTAGGAAAAGTTCACAGAAGGATGGGGAAATATTTATGTCTCTTCTGGAATACAGAGTTGTGGGGATGGGTAAGTGGTAACAGAAAGCACAGAGGGATGACAAGTGCACCCCAAAGAGACCATGGCCATGGCCAGACCTGGCGAAAGAGGGGAAGAAGACTTGTATCTGTTGGACATTGTGAGGCTCCATTGAATCTCGCTGAGAGCGCCAATGACAATGATGTTTTTGTTTGTTTATTTTATAGCAAATCTTGCGGGTCTTCCCCAGGCTTCGCAGCGCTCACATACTCCACATAACGCATAAAATCGTTCGGAAGGCTGGCAGCCCCGCAGGAGCCTGTCCCACCGCGAGGCCTTCTCTCCTGAATGCTGTAGGTAACCGTCTCGTAACCGCCCAGGGTTGGGGCTGAGCAGCGAACTGAGGACTGTTTCAATGCTGAGCTGTATCTGGCTGAAAAGAAAGGGTTAATTAATGTACACTCCGTGCCCATCTGCTAGATATCAGACAGAAACAGGCCATGAAAAGAGTACAAACAAATAAGTGCATATACCTGTTTCCAGGCAGTTGGATGGAGCGCGTTTCTCACACCTGCTGCCAGAGATGGTCGGAAAACAGCTGATGAGTCCCAGCGCTCAATTACTGTTTGCTAGAGTGGGAAAAAAATAAAAAAAAAAAAAGGAAAGGAAAGACATTATCATTTTGGTTTTCCTGAGTTTCCAGTGCTTTACTGTTTTTCCTCCCCACCTGCCAGACAGTAGTGTGGAAGAAAACAGCCTGTAAATTTTTTTTTCAAATGTGGCCTTCGATTAGAAACCTCTGTGTCAGTGGGCTGGTCCTCTCCTCCTTTTCATCTTGCATACAAGGATGGCAGCACTGAAGGTACAGGGTTCAGTACCAGGTAAATGGCAGACCTTAATGACCTGCCACACACACATTGTCCGACTGGCTTAAACTCACACAGGGTCTGGGTTATTACAAGGTCTACTTTAATCCTTCCTCCAAAGAGTGCTGGATGACACCCCAAGATGGGGGAGCCTCCGTTTAATACAGGACAAACATTTTTTTTCTCAAGAGGTTGGCAGGGAAAGGAGAGGAGGCAAAAGACCCATAGAATGATTCTATGAGTAAAAATACTGCAACTAATGACACAAACCCTCACAGTCTAAAGCGGCCCCAGCAAATGTGGCTGTTTATAAGGCAAAAGCTTATATTCCCAGAGCTTGTTCAAACAGATTCAAGAAAACATGGGGGCATACATCAGTGGAAGTCTTTGTTGCTCTAAAACATTCATTTAATAAAGGTCAATAAAATATAAGGAAATATGTGCCTGTAGAGGTTATTACTTTATTTCGTTCTGTAGTCAGGCGCGCTAACAGTTTTATCTTATGCCTGACCTTATTTTGGGCAAATAAAAATTGAAGTGATTAAAATTTTAAAAGCCTGAGAATGCAATGGTATAGGTTGACTTTTGGTCAGGTTTTCCCTTGTGGTTTCTGCTGTTGGGTTGGTTTTGTTTACTGTGTGGAGCACGACTTGATTGTATGTGCAACTTTGGTCAACTAACAGAAGGCCACAAACTTTGCACTACTGATTTATGTTTTATTAGGGCAAAAATCTTTATCTTATCAACAAACCTGCTATCTACTAGACTCACCCCTTTGTCAACGAGGAGAGAGAAGGCAGATCTGTGTCTGGAGAAGGAAAGGCGAGGAGGAAGTAGCGCTTAACGCGGCCGGGCCGAGCTGCGGTGTACACGCTGCGGAGATGACCCCAGGCTCAATACTTTCTCATCCCTCTGCTTTGAAAGAACCCCTTGAAACCATCACCTTCTTGGCTGCCTGTGTCCTGGGCACAGGCTGCTTTGCAGACAGGAGGAGGTGGCTTTCCTGCCTCGTGCAGAAGTGAACTGGGCCCTGAAGGCACAGAATCAGCATGCTCGGTTGCTGCTTTTTCCACCAATTAATGCTTTCTGCTCGTTCTGGGATCATCTAGGAGTTACAAATCTCCCAAAAGCATCTAAACAAGTGTGCCCTTTGGAGCAGGGACTTCTGTGTTTCACTCCAGTCCCTGCCAAGACAAACCAACCACCACCAGTTGTGCAGGGAAATAACACAGTGCACGACTCACGCAGTGCATCAGGGCCCAGGCCTGCAAATGAGCAGTGGTGAGAGATTTCCTGGCCACGTGAGCTCAGCTGGCAGCCGGCCCTGAGCCACGTCCAAAGTGACCTCATGCTCCAGCACAGCCAGAGGGTGACTCAGGAGGAGTCTGGCCTGACACTGTCAGGCTGTGTCTGGTTCGGGCGCCCCTGTCCCGTTGTCCCCTACCCTCCTGTGGTGGCTCGTCCCTGATGAAGGGGGATTTCTAGGCATCCCTGCTGAAGATGCCAAGGAGATGATTCTACCCTCAGCACATGCCTTGGAGGCGTCTGTGGCAGCCTCTCCTGGCTCTGGTCTGTGTATCACGGCATAAAGACAAATGGAGCGCGTTTGGCACAGGCTGATGGAGAGTCCCTTTCAGCAGGCAGGGTGCTGGGCGAGCGGCCTTCCACCTGGGGCTCTGACACAGCTTGCACAGACACCGAAGTCTCCATCAGTACCTGGCCCTGGCTCTGACACCTCTGAGACGCTGGGCAATTTGTGTGCGTGTCTGACGGCCAGAGGAAACAGTGAGGGTGCATGTTGTGCATCTGGGAAGTGGCCAGTCCTGGGCTCCCCGAGGTCTGTCCGTGTCCCCAGGGCTCAGCCATGCCTCAGTGTTTCCAGATGTTCCAGTGCTGTCCTCCCCACCAGCTCCTTGCTGTGGCTGCCAGCTGGCCTGGAGGGACCATTCTGGTGCTTCTGATGAGCCAGAGCACTCCTAAGCTATGAGCAGGAGGTTATGTGAAGGAACCACAAGTGTCTTGTACAGTGGGTACACGGCTTTGCCCAGACAAGCCGTAAGAAGGGCCAGAAATGAAGCGAGGATTGTAAGAAGGGCCAGAAATGAAGCGAGGATTCGGTTGCGCCTGCAGAGGAGGGGTGAGCGCTGGGGCGCAGGGCTGAGGAAGGGCCCTGCGCTGGGCGGCACCCGGCTCCCTGCGGCTCCGCGGAGTTAGCCTCAGCCCTGCAGCCGCTGGCGACTTCCCTCTGCCGCCCTCCTGATGGGGAAGGTGCAGAGAGGAGAGCAAAACCGGGGCGTGCAAGTCCCAGCTGTTCGTGGGACTCTTCCCAGGAAAGTGCTGAGAGAAATAACCATTGTGTTTCTGCAGGAGGCTTGGGATGGGGATTGCAGGGATAGGGGCAAGGCTGAGGAGCCAAAGCCAAGCAGCAAGGGCAGCACTTGCTGTTCCAGCTACTGGACTTGAAGGGTTAAGCTCCAGCCCTGACCCCCACCTTCCCGCTGCCCTTCTAGGCAGCAGAGCCAGTTGGTGACAAGAGGCTGATGCTGATGAGGGAGCATGTGGAGTCAGAGCCGTGAATGGGGCTTTATCCCAGGGGCCACCAGCCCCTGCTCCGTCCGTGCCCTGCTGCCAGCGCCAGCTGCGGGCAGAGCCCTGCAGGCAGCGATGAGCCGGTAGCCTCTGCGCAGGGTGCCCGGGGCTGGCACCGCGCGCCACGCGAGGCCGTCGCCCAGGGCGTCTGCCGGGACAGGCTGAGGTCCCTGCCGTAGTGCCTGGAGCTCTCCCGGGGAGACAGGAGGAGGCCTGGGGGCTTGTGAGGGAGGCTGGGGTCTGTGTGCCAGCCCTGAGGCTCAGGGCCTTGGCAGGGGATTTCTTGGTACAAAGGATCAGGGTCTCTGTTTAATAATCTCTTTTTCTCTTCTTGCCTCTTTCAGATGAAACATTCAGGAAAGGAAGGCCTGGGCCCTGGCCATTCCCCGACGGTGCTGCCCCGGGGATGCTCCAGCACATCCTGCATCTCTGCTTGGAGGCCGGGCTCAGCCCCAGCACACGGACCGTAGCTCTCTGGGTGGCACTGCCGCCACAGAAGGGAGCTCCACTGGGCACCAAAGGATGAGACAGAGGCGTCCCCACTTGGGAAACGCTGCCGCCTTCACAACTGCCACTGCTTTGAGCCTCCCCCTCGCTGTAAAGGCCTAGGTTCACCTCCGTGACTGTCCCGACGTGCCCTCCCTAGCCGCCCACCATGCCGGAGCTGGCAGAGCTGAGCACTCCCCGCACCCCCGCAGATGCCGACCACATCCAGAGGAACATCCTGGAGGAGCACGTGGAGCTCTGGTGGTTCCAGGACCCCAAGAAGTCCATCCTGTGCTACGGGGTGGCAGTGGTGCTGATCTTGGCCTGTGGGATCGGGGGCATCATTCTGCTGTACAGCACGAGCAGCCGATCTGGAGAGTGGCGTCTGGCCGTGGGCACCACGCTCTGCCTCCTGGCCCTGCTGGTGCTGCTGAAGCAGCTGCTGAGCTCTGCCATCCAGGACATGAACTGCATCCGCAGCCGGGAGCAGATTGAGCTCCTGAAGAGCGGGGGCTTCTCGGACTGCCTGGTGCTGCTGCTCAGCGCCCTGGTGCTGCTCACCTGTGGCATCGTGCTCACCGTCCTCGCCACCGCGGGCGCGCAGCCCAGCCCTGCCCGGCCGCTGGGCAGCATGTTCATCAGCGGGATCATCCTCTTGGCTGCTGGCAGCACCATCCTCCTCTCCCTGCTGCTCTACGTGCTCTGCACCTCCTGCTGCCGAGCTGCTCCTCGAGGCTTGGAGACAGGCGAAATAAGTGTCTTCACCATCTCTGGCCGTCTTGCTGCTAACAGGCGACTTCCTCCCACCTCCAGCATGGCCAACCTGATCTGACGCAGAGCGCCGGGAGCTGCAGCAGTGCCGGCAGGACCCCGCCGCGCGGGGCTCTCCGGGTACCCCTCGGCAGCAGGGCTTGTGCCTCCGCGCCCCAAAGCAAGGAGAGATTTGCAGTGCACCTTACGTTCCCTTTGGACGTGACGGCCGTTTGCTTTACCTCAGGCTAACAGTGTGGCAGGAACCCTGCCTTGCCTGGCCAGGCTTCGGGAGCGGGAGCTTTACAAGCACAGCCCTGCCCCGCTCTGCTGTCTATCTCAGCAGAGCCTCCTGCAGCGGCTGCTGCCGCGCAGCCAGCCCGGCTGCGGCTCCAGTGACACAGCGGCACTTGAGGTGAGCTTGTCCGATACCTCTGGGGACGCCAGTGCTCGCGCGGCTGCTGCTGCTCCCTGCACCGCGTCGTCTTCTCCTGCGGCAGGAGGACTGCTGGTGGTGCAAAACCACCTTGTGCTCTGTGCAGAGCTGCCGACCTGGGCTGTAATCAGTTCATAATCTGCTCAGAGCCTTTGAGCACGTGAAGCTGTGCACGAGCTGAGCATACTGTGATTCCCTGTGCTGTGTCCCCCCTTCCCATCGGCTTGAGAACCAGAAAAGCCTGTAGTGACAGCTGATAAATGTCAGGAAATACAGTGAGCGTTGGCAGGTGTGCTGAATGAAGCAAAGGGAGCCAGGATGACGCAGAGCTGCGAGGGGCTTCCCCTTGAGGAAGCACCTTCAGGTATGTCTGTGGGAGGGAGCATGGGGTCTGCCCTGCATGTAAAATGCTGTTCGTGTTTGCAACGCCAGGAGCTTTCCCAGAGTTACCTTTCTGCTGCCCATGGTCTTCTGCCTTTTGATCAAAGGGCGAGGCGAGCTGCTGCCCCAGCACCCTGCAGGGTTTCGCACTGTGGGCACGACAGGAGGCTCAGTCAGGGCACTGCCCTGCTCCAGCTGCGCACCCGTGGGCAGCGGGGCATGGGCAGCGGGAC
>VZSV01000099.1:837960-849364 GCA_013398735.1 Nothocercus julius
GCAGGCAGTGGGCACGGGCGCAGCAGCGCGAGGCCGGTCACACAGCCCAGGGCCGGAGTGCGGGCAGGGCTCCCGTTCCGCACGCGCGGCGAGGGGACACGCCGCTCTCCTGCTGCGCGAGTTTCCCTGGCACAGGAGCCTCCGCTGCCGTGAGAACTGGGTGGGAGCCTCAGTCCTGCTGGGAGCACATTCAGTGCAGCAGCTTTTCCCTGTCCTCCAAGTGTCGCTCCTTGGTGTGTAACAGTTGTTCTGTTACCACCTGGGCCTCACTGTGAAACCTTTTGGTGTTTTATGTCCATCAGCCTGTCCTAGAGGCAGGCCCGCCCTTGGAAACTTTTCCTTTGAATTGAGGCTGATTTACCGGTCTTTATTTATTTTTTTTTTTCTTTCTGTAAGAGCCACAAACCATTTCACTGCTCCTGCCCTTTCTGTGACGCAGACCTGGTGCTGCTGGTGAGGTTGTTTCTGAGCAGCCTTTCCTTGTTTCTCTCTTCATCTTCCTGCCCGCTCTCAACTGCCCCAACATGAGCTGTTCTGCCTCAGTCGTTATTTTTGCACTTTATTTGCGATGATCCCTCTGAGATTAGAATAACTAATGAGATTAAACTGGTCTTTTGGGGGGCGGGGGGTCTTGTAGCAAATTTACTTTGAAGAGGACTGTAGCTCATTCCCCTGGTAAGAGCATGAACCACTGCCCGTGTTACACCAGGTAGCAATGTCAGAGGTTCCTTGTCCATGAAGCACATCAGGTATATGCTGGACAACGAGGATTTCATCCCTTTGCAGCTCCAGCCCATGATGCCCTGAGGCACTCAGATCCCATCACTTCTGCATTCATCCACTCTTGCCCTGTTTCCACTGACTTTCCTTCCCTTTAAAGTCTTGGGTTATTTTTTCCAAACTAACTAGTTGCATGGGAACATCATTATGCTCTTTTTTGTTTTCTGGGTGTCTGATATTTCTATATTGTCCTTTACCAGTTTCATTTCACCTGTAGGTTTTATTAAACTGCTGTTTCTTCCTTTCACTGCATGACTTCCCTGAATCTGCCCGAGAGCTAAGAGCATGTTACTAAGATTAGGTCCTTCTGCATCAAATGCTCCACATTTGGGTAGCAAAGAGCAGCCCTTCCCCAGGTTCAGCAGGAAGTCCAGAGCTTACGAATGGAGCGGCAGCCCGGAGCCGAGCAGCAGTTTTGCGCCACCAGCATGTGTGCGTTTCTGTGAACGCGCGTGTCCGCGCCTGGCCTGCGGCTCCACGCTGCCTGCCTGTCAATGTGAATCTGCCCCTCCAGAGACCCTTCAAAATGTGCCCAGGTGCACATGAATTTTGCCAGAAGAGGATGACTCAGGACCATGTCAGGAACCCAAGGAAATAATGGATAAAACCAGGCTGTTTCTGAAGATGGAGATTTCGGCATGTGGCTGCCCAAGTGTTCAGCCTGTCCCGCGCCGGTCTCTGACTCACCTCCTGCAGCAGCATTACTGTTTTATTCCTTTCCCTCGTTTCCTGTGTTGTGCATGGAAAAACATAATAAAGTGTTGCAGAAGCAGGCGGTGTGGAAGCCTCGTACTTCAGTGCGGGCCTCCCTCGGGAGGGGCGGTTTGCCGGGCTGTGCCCAGCTGAGCTCCGCTCGGGCCGAGCTCGGGCGGAAGCCTCGGCAGCCCAGCGGCCACCCCTGGGCTGCAGCTCCAGCTCGTGGCCTCGCACGGCAGCGAGCCGAGCTATTCCTCAAATGCACGGCATCGAACCCTTGTGCCCCATCTCCACCTCCGGATGTGCGTGCGTCTCCGCTTTAGGAGCCCGAGCTGCTGCTGTGCCTCAGCAGGGAGCCCCCGAAGGGGACGGCAGCAGCTCAAAGGGGACGGCAGCAGCTCGTTTGTTTACACAGAAGCTGCTTCGCCCTGCGTGGCCGCTGCCGCCTCCCGGCGAGCCGGCCACCAGTCTGCCCAGGTACCTTACTGGTGCTGCCCGCGCCCGCCAGCGCCCGCCTGGCTCCTCGCGGCAGCTGCCTGGGGCGACCACCCCGCACATGGCGCCGAGAAGGCTCCTCTTCTCTTCCAGCCCTCTGATATCCCCAGTACTGCAGGACACCCAGCTGTTTGCACTGGAGTTGCCTGGATGGGGTGGAGAAGGGTTGTCACGGGAAAAATAACCACTTCTGCTCAGTTAAAGAGTAACCTGAGGAGCTGATAAATACTGCCAAAGTAGCCCAGCAGCTCACCATTAGATACCGAGGGAAGAGAGTAAACGAGATCCTGAGGTAAAAAAATCAGGGAAAGACTTGTGTTTTTAGTCATTTTTTTAATACATTAGTGAGATCAAAACTAAAATACTACATCTAGTGCATGCATTTGTATTATAAAAAAATCACACTGAAAAGCCCAGCAAATCATGTCTGAAAGATAACAGAAGTGCATTTTTCCAGTCCTCAGATTTACATCTCCCATTACACCTTGCCAAAAAGATGTAAGAAGTTTTCCAAAATTACAACATATATTTTTACAGCGTATATTTTCACAGTGAGTGGCAGAGGGAGTAAAAGGCTCTTAAGAAGAGCCCAGAAGGCAAAATATAGGCAGTGACTGCAAAACTGTTAGGAAAAAAATTGGTTTAGAAATACATTTTTCAAGAGAGAAAACTGACCAACCACTAGAACAAACCAACACATGTTCAGTCTCCTCACGGTTTCAGACATCAAGTTCCCTATCTAGAAGATGCTTTTAAGTTTCTGGGCAAGACATATAGTCTGTATTGCACATCACACACGTGATCTAATAGTCCCCTTTGGTCTATGCTCTCCTACATGTATTATTTGCTGTTGAATAGGCTGCTCCCAAGTAAACCTTTCCAGCAGAGAGCTGGACCATCACTTGCTAAGGAAGGAGGCTGTCCCTGCTCAGCACATGTAACTCCAGCGTGACCCATGTGTACATGGCCGGTCCTGCCTCAGCAGAAACAACTTGGGAGTTACCTGTGTCTCATGCGCTGCTTATCTGACCACAGAGATGACAGGAATGCTAAAATTATAAGGTATAGCACAGCTTCACAGTAAGAGACACCAAAGCACTATGCTACTTTGGCCTGAGATGCATATGCATGCGCACTCACTTACACCCTGAGAAGTTCCTTATTTCATGCAATTCTCCAATTTCATTGCCAGGTCATGCTCAGCTCCTTTAGAAAGGAGCTGGAAGACACCTGTGGTCTCTTAAAGTGAAATAATGTGTTAGAAACTTAAGACTGTGAAAGCAGGTGGCTGCACCAATTGCCTAAGCATTAGGCTGGGACAGTCCTCATGTGAACAAGCCCAAAGCATCCCCTGCCACTGGCCGCGGGCAGGGTCTGCAGCCAGGACAGGAGCACTGCACAGTGGACATCCTTCCTCTGAGGAGGTTCCCGCAGTTTTACTGCCTTGTGTTCATGGGACAGAGCAGGGAACCCTTGATCTCTAGCAGTCACAGCACTCCCTTATGGTATCATGCTGCCCTACCGGAGACAGGACTGCAGCCTAGTTAAACACAGCTGAAAGGCACCTCCCACCCATCAGCTCCATGAGGAAGTACTTATCTGGAATGGGGGAAGGAGCCTGGTGATCTAGAGCTCATTTTCACACCGTTTTCCTAAATTTTGGCTGACTTAAATCTGTAAAGCCCAAAGGCTTCAGTTCTGTAGTCTGTGACTATGTGGGCTAGGGGTTTTAATACATCTGGGGGTGACAACAGAGAGCAGGAAGGGGGTTACTCTGCCCCATTAGACACAAAGGCTGGGGAATGCAGAGCAGCTGCAGAACTTCTTCCTAGGGGCACCCAGCCCTGCTTCCCCACATGGAGCTAGAAGTGATGGCTGTCAACAGAACAATCTTCCCACATTGGGATAGGACACTCCTGTTACCCCCAGAAAGGACATGGGGTGTTCTCTGCTCACCTTGTTTCTTCAGCATCACTTTCCTTGTATTGGCATCTGATGAGAATCTTGAACTGATCAACCACACAGATGTTGCAGGAGGCATCAAGGCGAACACTGAATGACTGTGTGAGCAATGAATGTGATGCTGGTACACAAAGGATCAGACCAGCTTCTTGATGACAACAGCCAACTTCTTGCTGCCTGAAACAATTAATTCCTTGGAGGGCTGACAGCAACAAACAAGTGAGAAAGAGCATCTCCTCTCCTCATCTCTTGGCTTCAGTCTGCCTTTGTATCAACCTGAAGGGCCACACAGGCACCCTAACGGAGCAACCCCTCACTGGGGGGGGACAGATGTAGGAAGAAGGGGATTCAAAGCCCCTTAGCCGCTGCCTGGGTAAACATCCACAGTAAGGCTGAAATGTAAGGAATGTGCTGCAGGGTTTCCACATGGTGAAAAACATTGAAAAACCTCAGAGTCAGCAGAGGGATTGGCTGCTGGAAGTACCCGTCATCACTGCACTGCTTTATCTCAGAGTTTGCCTAGGAATCACAGAATCCCAGAATGGTTGAGGTTAGAAAGGACCTCTAAAGATCATCCAGTCCAACCCCCTGCTCAGGCAGGGACACCTAGAGCTTGTGGCACAGGGTGCCATCCAGATGGGTTTGGAAGATCTCCAGAGAAGGAGCCTCCACAACCTCTCTGGGCAGCCTGTGCCAGGGCTCCACCACCCACACAATAAAGAAGTTCATCCTCACATGGAGATGGATCTTCCTCATATGGGAATGGCATGTGTGATCCACAGATGCACACAGGCTGCATTCCGTCTTGCAGGAGGTTCCTCATTAGTGCCGAAATGTGCTGGGCCGGGAGCCTTCCTCCAAGGGTGAGCGTGTGCCATCTTCGAGGCCCTCAGCAGAGGGAAGGGAGGCCGCAGAGGCAGGGTGCCTCCTGCTGGTGCGCCCGGCGCCTTGGCCGCTGCGGGTCTTTCACGCCAGCACTGCCTCTGCCAGCCAAACCTTCCTCCTTCCTTTACAGCTCTGAGGTGAAGCAACTAGCACAAGAAACCTGTGCAGTGCAAGCAGCAAGAGACAGCTGTGAAAAAAATTGGCTACCTGGACTAAGTATATAAGCAGATGTTGCTTCAGTTTTATCCAGAGCAACTCCAGGAGGTTGTTGATGAAAAAGCTGGTTTTCCAACTGGACAGACCTGCCAGTACAGAGGTCTTCAGCTGCCACCACAAGCACTGAGATGTGGTGACAATTGAGGAGCAGGGGCTAGCAACCTTACTCATCATCAAGTCCTGATTTTCTAATTCCAGCCAGTCCATATTTGTGCTTTTCATCAATCTATATGCATTTATAGGAAGTTCCATCAATCCTTCAGGATCAGGGGTTGAGTTCCTAATCAGTGCATCTGCTCCTTCAGGCCAGCCTTTAGTCTGCATGCTCTTGGGTTCTTCCACTTGGATATATTCCTTTTAGGGTTGTACTAGCTGCAGCTGCGGACTCATTTCCCACATGGCTTTCACCTGCTACAGCTACACCGAGATCACAGAATCCCAAAACGGTTGAGGTTGGAAGGGACCCCTAGAGATCATCTAGACGAAGTCCCCTGCTCAAGCAGGGACACCTACAGCACGTGGCACAGGGTCGCATGTCGGTACAAATCCCAGAGAAGCATCCAGGCTCACTTCCGAGCTCACCTGACAGCTCTGCAATGGCCTCCACTATGAGGAGACACCCGCACACCAACAAGGCAACGACCGGCTTATACGGGAAGAGAAGGAGACAAATGGGATCTGTGAGAGGCGACTCTGCGCCCCTACAACACATTCTTCTCTTTGCAGACAGCCCAGCAGACTGTGGCTCTTCAGTGATGCTCAGCAGAGCTTGGACACCCTCTCTCTAGAAGCACCTATTTTTTTCATCCGAGTACCCAAGCATGGCAAGGTACAAGACCATGTAAATCCAGAGGTCTTTCCCTCACTCCCAAATATGAAGAAGTGGAGTCTGTCAAGCAGCAAAATGTACAAAAGATAATCGGATCACATACGCTCAGACACATTGATCTGCTCAGGTCCCGTCCAAATGATCAAATGAAGGAGAAATTACTCAAAATCTGCAGAACCAAGTATGGAGTTTGCAGAGAAGAAGGACTATCACCAAAACTACACAAATTCTAGCAAAATAATTAAGGATTAACCAATGCTAGCTGCTACAATCCTAAACTTTCCTCCTGTGGATTGGGAAGGTTTTATCAAACACAAATTTAACCAGCAGTGATGCTCCAAACATCTAATCAAAAATTAACAATGTGATACAGTGTCCCTGTCACAGGAGGGGGAACACAAGATGAACATCTCTCATCTGCTGGAAGACCTGGCAAAGCCCCCATGGGCGCTGGCCTGGGGCCGCCCCCCACGTGGAGAGGCCCTTGCCAGGCTGCCCCACACGCCCCGAGCCGCCTGTGGGGCTCAGGAGGGTCATCTTGGCACCACTGCTGGAAGGGCCTGGGCCCCAACAAACCACGGCAAGCAGAAGAGATGAATTAAATCACACTTTAATCACACCCCAGAGTGACAACAGAGCAACGCCAGAGCGAAAACAGAGTGGGGCACAGACCAGACCCTGGTTCAGCAACCAGAGAGCAGTGGGGTCAGTGCCCAAAACACACAGGGAGTGCTGGGGCAGCCCCCCTGCCAGGGCACCTGCGCTGCGATCAGCGCCCTCATTCATCCGCAGCCCTGGAGCAAGGCTGGGAGAGGAGCAGGACAGCTCCGCCAGAGTCACACCGGGAGGCTGCCGACGCTCGGCAGTCCTTGCTGGCTCTTTCACGAGAGGGCCAAGCACCTTTGGCTTCTCTCCCTGTTTCCAGCTGATCCCTTCTCATTGCTCCTCTCCACAACTTTCTTCCCGCCACCAACTTAGGCCATGGGGCCAGCATCCAAGGAAAGATAAAAAAGGGAGAAAGGAGATGGAGATTTGGGGGGTGGAAAAGGGACAGGCCAGGGGCTGAAGTCCCTGCAGTGGAGGTGATTGGCATATGGCCTCAGATGGAGATGTGTGACCCCCTTTCTTCTTCATCGTGCAGCTGCTCACTTGGCTGAATGTAGTTGTCCTCAATGAAGCCATCGTCATCCTCAGCGTGCAAGCCAGCTGCATTAGGCATGGGGAGGCTCTCGCTGCCCACCCGGTCGGAGGTGTCCCTGTCCCAACTGGTGCTCTCCTCCATGTGGCTGCCTCCAATCGAGCTGGTGTCGGGCAGTGGCCGGTGGCGGTAACTAGCAAAGTTCTTGTGGAAGAGCTTGCACTTGGCAGCCACTGCGACCAGGATGGAGATGGTGATGGCGGCCACCAGGAAGCCCACCAGGTATGGCCAGCTCCTTCCCCCCTTCCCTGCAGGTGCAGTGGCTGCAGCAACAGGAAGAACATGTCAGGACATCGCGTGTCAGGACAGCGCATGTGAGAGCATCATGTGCCCCGCACCTTGTCACAGGGTTACCGGGAAAACAGCCCCCTGAGTGAATTCGGTGGACCCACCACTGTGCCTCTATGCAAAGGCTTCTGCCCACTCACTGCAAAGTTTTACTGGGAGAATAAATGCTTTCTAAGGGCAACTTTTCAGAAGTATTGCAGCTCCTGTTTTTTTAGTCCTGTATGACTCCATAAACCAGCTACTGCTAGGTTAGCAGGGTGCAAGTCTGTAGCATACCAAGTTCTTCTCAGCAGCTTACCATGTGCACCCTGCCTTATGCATAAAACACTGGATTTCTTTCATTAAGAGCAATGTAAATGCTCTTCACCCAGAGCTTGCACCACATAACTGAACTGGAGAGGATGCGTGAACACCGCTGGGAAAACTGCTGGATAGTGATGCCCATCACCATGGAGTGTGTGTCTAGCTGCCCGTATGGCTCCTGCTAAATCCTCTGCTGACCTGCACAGTGCCTGGCCAACAGCCCAGGTGACAGTCATCCTCATCATCCTCCACCAAGCCAGTGCTCCATGGGGGCCCGGGCAGTGTGAGTCCCTGGCCCTGAAGGGGAGCAGCAGGGGTTACACCTGCAGCAGGGACATGTCTGTGGCAGGGACCAAGTGAAGGAGGGCACTAGTCCTTCCTGCAGCTTCTGTAGCTGTGCAACTTACTGTTGTTCTGGGTCACTGTCATCAGTGGCAGGGTCATGTTGTCAGCCCGAGGAAACCGCTGCTTTCTCTTGCAGCCCAGGTCCTGGAAATCCAGAGCTGTGATGTCCTGCCCCGACAGCTCTGGGGGTGATGCGCAGGTGACCTGCACAGCTGGGAGATACACGGCCTGAGGTGGGACAAGGGGGTCTCCATCCTTTCCCTCCCCAGTTCAGAGAAAGTGCTCGCTGCTGGCTCCTGGTGCAAGAGGAAGTGGAGCAGGGTGCTTCTGGTGCTGCCCTCCCACCTAGCCAGTCCTCCGCACACTCTGATGCACAACAATAACAAAAAATCCCTGACCAAGGAACTATCAGCAACAAGCAGAACTGTCTAAGTGTGTGGCTGTGATTAGGCAACTTTTTACAGGAAAGTGCCAAATTCATGGATGCTGGTATGAACTGCACTCTCACAGGGTTACCTCTGTCATTCCTAGTACACTTTGTCGCTGTGTGTAACTTCAAGCAAAGAGCTGAGGCACATGGCACTTCAATTTGCTCCCTCTCAAGAGGGACATAAGACGTCCCTTGAGACTAGCCTCAGAGCCTGCAAAGCGGTGGAAACAAAAGGAACAAATATGACCCTTTATCTAGGATTCCTCCTAACTGAAATGTCCCTGATGCCTGTTCCCCATCCCTGTCCTCTCACCTTTCCTATGCTGCAGCCACCGCTGCAAAGGATACGTGCTGCAGTCACAGATCCAGGGGTTTCCTTCAAGACGGACCTGTGGCACTGCCTCCATCTGCTGCAGGACTAAAATGTCCATAGAGGTCAGTGCGTTGCTCTGCAGGTCCAGGTGGAAAAGAGCCTCAAGGGGCAGGAAGAGAGAGATCTCCAGCTCCTGAAGATTGTTGTTTCCCAGAAGCAGCGTGTGTAAGTTTACTAAGCCTTTGAAAGCTTCTGAGTGGAGGTAGGAGATGCTGCAGCTGCTCACATCCAGCAGGCGTAGTGCTCTGAGGTTGGAGAAGACTGCTGGATACAACGTGAGCAGAGCATTGCTAGAGAGATTTAGAGACAGCAGGGAAGGGAAATGCATCAAAAGGGTCCCATGACTGGGCATGACTAAGGAGTTGAAGGAGAGATCCAAACTGGTGATGTTTCTTGGAAGGGAACTCGGAGCGTACAGAAGGTTCTTTCCATTGCAGTTGGCCCATCCCTGGAAAAAAAGATTTTCTGTCTGAGATGGATTCTCTCTGCTGTGGAGGATCTCCAGAATGAGATTCACCAGAAGTTCAAGTGTCTTAATTATTGACCTATTTCAGAGTTTGAAGGAGGAATGAGATAGGTGGAAAATAACACAAGCTGACAGGGCATCTTTGTCAAGGCTTTCCCCTGCTCCCCTTTGTAACAGCTGAATACCTTCGTCCTAGCACCAGTAGCAGCCATGACCTAAATGAATTTAACACAGTCTGGCCCATTACGCGGTGGAAGCCACACTCTGGAGAAAGGGTTATTTGTTGGGAATGTCTTTGAGCGTGAAAGGGGAGATCAAATTGTAAGAGCTGATCTTAGCGAAGAAGTCCCCTCAAAAAGGCAATTTTGTAGGATTCCTCCAGAAGATTCTGGACTGGGTTTAGGTGGCCTCTTCTAGAAAGCAGATAGCCAGTCTCCTTCCTACCATGTCTCGTCCCACACTCCCAGAGGAGCACAGTCTACAGCAGCTCACCAAGCAAAATCTGGTCTTGCTGATCCATCAATTGTAATTCAAATTAAGAAAAGCTGAGAAGTAGAAGAGAGAAGTGACTTTGTCACCCTGTGCAGGACATTTGCCAAGGCAGGGCTGCAGTGTCAGTGCCCTGGTTAGTTTGGAAGAGGTTTCCCCATTCAGCCACATGGTAGTTTGCTAGCCACATGGTCGCAAGAACGGTTCACTGACCAAAAAATGGCCTCCAGCACAGTCACAACACCTCACTGACCTCTAAAGGAACTTGTATCATGTTCAGGAGAAAAAGGAACCCTGCTGGGGGGCTTACAGTGCACACCCTGGAGAAGATGAACAGTTACTCTTCCGCTTGCCCATGCAGTGCAATATTTATGTGCCTGTGATTCCCACGATGGCATGTCCCATCATATCACCCTCCAACCCCCCTGTTGAGTCCTGAGTCACTCCTGCAGTGAACCCTGCTCTTTTTTGCTTATTCTTTGCTATGTTTCCTGCTTCCCTATCTCCTAAAGATTTGCAACTGACATTAAGAACTGCTCCCTCAGGGCATGTATAGGAATGTGGCATTCACAGCTTCCCCACCGCCCTTTGCACGTCCCCGAGGATACGCTGAGAACGGCAGTGACTTAAAACACCCTGTCCATGTCCATGCTAGCATATAGAAGAGACCAGGGACCATTCTGTGTCCCAGTGCATGGCTGTGAATGATCCAGCCAAACAGACCTCCTGACCTTCCTATCAGTAGTAACATATCCAGCGCTGCTGTGCTGGAAGTTTGCTGTGGTCCTTAGCTGCAGATGCCCAGGTCTGGCTGCTTTCTAGCTAGCAGCCATTTCCATTGCCTTGCCAAGCACATGATCATCTCTACTTCCACCCTCTTTTCATCCCGCCTCTTTTATCAAACCTTGCTCATTCAGCTTTCTCTTTTCTCTCCGCTCACAGTGGTTTAGAGCTGTATTTCCTTTTCTTGGCTAGGTGCTTACTGACCCTGATCCCCAGCGTCTTGCTGACCCTGGCTTCTGCCGTAGAAACCCTGGCCTGAGAGAAGGGGCTGAGGGGCCCCCAGTACCCAGGCCATGGCACACTGGATCTTCACCAGATTTGGGCCACCAGCACCCCACAAACAAGTCTCGCTGCTGCTTTCGGTGCAGCACCCATTGCACAGGTCGTCGGCAGCAGCCCTGGGATTGCTGAGAGGTTCATGGCATAGGAGGAACCACCTCCATGCCTGGTGTCCTCCAGCGCAGATCTTGGGGTAACTCTGCGCCCTCCTGGCAGGGGGTGCATTTCCCTGGATCCCGTCCCAGGTTATAGAGCGAGGGAGCTGCGCGCTGGGCCCGCTGCCCGCAGGAGCAGGGCGCCGTGGCTCCGCTGCCCGTGATGGCGGCACCAGGGCCGGGGCTGTCCTGCCCGAACCCAGCCTCTCCCCGCACCGCGGAGCCTCCATTGCCCCCTACCTGGCTGCCAATGCTGCAGGGGTGTCCCGCTGCGGCCGCCCAGGTCCAGAGGAGGCCGCAGACACCGAGGACGCAGGCAGGAGCCATGGGGCTCCAGGAAGCTGCAACGGCAGAAAAACAGGTTGCAGGGGTGGGCGGGGGAGCCGGCGGAGCCGGAGGCAGGTGCGCGGCCGCCTCCGCCGCTGCCAGCGC
>VZSV01000099.1:849722-911872 GCA_013398735.1 Nothocercus julius
CCCGCGCCCCGCCGCCGCCGCCCCGCCGGGCCGGCGAGTGCCGGGCCCCCACGGCCCCGGCAGGCACCCCAGGGGCTGCGGGGGGTTGCTGGCCGGAGCAGGGCTCTCGGCACAGCCACGAGCTCGGGGACCCCGTGGTACCCACTGAGCCTGCGTGTCAGGGCTGCCCGCGAGGCTCGCACGAAGGACAGCGTGAGATCGCGGGCAAGGGACTGATAGCGATATAAAAGTGTTTCCTGGTGCTTCAGGCCGAAAGGTGTTTGATGTGCAGCAAGGCGGCAGGTCCGCACACCCAGCTGTGAAATTCAGGGAAGTTATTTCAAGGACTCGTTTTGGCTCCAGCAGTGGCACTGCGGGCACCGCTTGGCTGGGTGTGCTGCCGTGTGCCGGCACGCAGAGCAGAGGGCGAGACGTGAAGGGGGTCGGGGCCAGCACATCCAGCACGAGGTAGCCGTGCGCTGCCAGGCGGGAGGCTGGGGCGCCGATGCCAGTGTCGCTCGCACCATGAGGACACTGGCAGGAGCAGTCCCGTGGCAGAGGCAGGAGTGCTGGACAGGAGGGTGCTGGCGGCGCCCTGCTCCCGGTCACCCGAGTGCTCCTTCCTCCTCTCCGGCAGCGGCAGGAAGCCGCCTGCTAACAACAAATCTTCATCTCTGCAGTTTCCAGCCCGGCGGCGGCCAGGGCAGGGAGGCCCCATTTCCCCCTGGCTGCCCAGGGACTCCTCCATGGCTGTGGGTCCCCACCCTTTCCTCGGGAAGAGTGTCCCCAGCTCGTCCTCGCTCCTGCAAACGTGCGGCGAATGCAAACACAAGAGGCTCCCTGCCCGCGCCTGCCTCTGCCGGCCGCCTCCGCCCTCTTCCCCAAGGGCTCTGCCAAGAGCCAGGCAGGCTGGGGATGCGGGTCCTGCAGAGCCAGCTCCTGCCCATGACATGCCGGCCGCCTGCCACCTCCTCTCCATGCATCCTGCTCCAGCGCTGCTCCCAGCCGGGTGGCTGCAGCCTCCCGCAGCGCACTGCAGGACCCTCCTGGCCTGTGTCCCAGAGACCTGCAGGAGCCCAAAGCAATGGGAGACATCGCTGTTAATCCTCAGCAGCAGCCTCCCCAAGGGCATGTTTCTGTAGATAGCTGTGAACCTGGGTCCTGCTGTACGAGACTGGCACCATGAACACAAAACTAAACAAATGGCCAGAAAAGTACAATTAGAAAGTGCTGCTGAGGCCTCCTGGAGGTGAGCGAGCCGGGTGTTTGCATTTCCTACCAGGAAATGGATCAGGACATTATGGTTTCTGGCATGTGCATTAGAATGTGTAAATGTCATCGAAAAGGAGTATTTTTATCACTAATGCTTTTAATTCATCATGATTCAGGGAAAAAAAAAAAAAAGTTTGGTCTGTTAATTCTGCAGAAAAGGCATTCAGGTGAGAGATTTGTTCTATGGGTTGGGTAAATGGAGCTTTCCATAATATTGGCGAGGGCAGCAAGTGTGGTGGACTGCTTCAGCTGAGCACAGCTGAGCATAGCTGGGCCAGGCTCCCTGGTTTCTTTTCTAGAGGAATATCAGGTTAAATATCAAGTTAGGACCCTGGCTAATCTCCCCATTGACCCCAAGAGAAGTTTTTTCCCCACCTCTGACCTAGGGGATTTGCACAAATTGAAACCTCTTATTTGGGAGTTTCTAGGGAAAAAAAAAAAAAAAAGGCAACAGGACAAATCAGGCTACATGTGATGCCTTTATGTGTTCCTTAGATTTTCTGGACATTAATCCATATGGACAACTGATAGCTGAATGGATCCGATTCCCCAAAAGATCAAAGCGGTGCCCTGCTCTTCGGCTGAGCATACCACAAGGCCCACATTTGCAAAGCCTTTCCGTAAGGCTTGTGTCTGCAATATAGATAATCCTTTCATCATTTTTTTATTCATGTTGGACTAGACTTTACAATACACATCATAAATTATTGCTTTATTAGTACTGCTGCATTGTTGAGCGATCGCAGACTGTGAGCTCACCCTCTCATTATTTATATAGCTGCAATACGTGTGAGTACGAGATAGCACAGTGGTAATTATAGTACCAAGTATGTCTGACCTCTGCAGTCAGTGAACAATGGGATGGGGGAAAGAAGCCGTTTATTTACGAATTCATGTATCTATCCACCTTCCTGCAGCTGTACTGAATGTATGGATGAGTCCCTGACCCAAAGAACTTTCAAATGACTTTTGGTTTTCATAGGCAAACAAGGACATGGCAGTTCACAGGAATGCAGAGGGGTAGGAGAAAACAGATTATAAGAGGAACAGGACTTGGTTGCCCAGCCTGTGCATGTCCATCTCAGTGACTTCCTCCCTTCTGGAAATTCTTTATTTAAATTGCAATTGAGCCTCAAATGCTCTGTGGGTCCCCAAAGAGGGAGCCCCTTGCCTGCACATACCCACCCAAGTAATTCAACCAGCATGGCTAATTTTCCAAACAAATGTGGGCAGCTACAATCTAGTGTCCATCTTTTCTGGAGTCTCTCCTGCCTTGGCCGGCTGCAGTGTTTTGGTTCATGGGAGTGCATGGGAGCAGCCTGCGCCAGGGCGAAGAGTCGGCGATGCTGTAGCAGAGTCCTGTCTGCTCTAATCTCCGCACACTCTTCAGGGGCACTGTACGTCCCCGGAGTGCACTGTAAATAGTCGGAAACAATGAATGGATTTCCCTTTCCTGTCCATGTGTTCTTTAGATTTTCAACCGGATACTGCATGGGCTCTGGACACACCAAAACATAAGACTTGTTCCCCAGCAGCCCTGGTTTTCACATGGGAACACTTCAGGGCACTGTTTATGAAGTTTAGTAGGTTAAGATTACAGTGATTTCCCCGGGAATGCCTTGATATGTGAGGTTAACCCCAGGCACACGGAGCCCTCTTCGAGGCCACCCTTGTCTCACCAGGGAGCCCCATACAGCCTGGGACGGCACGCGGGTCCAACCAGCAGCAGGACGGCTGCGTGTGGGGGGCTGTGGCCAGCCTGCAACGAGCGGGGACCAGGTCGCCGCAGAGCACGCCGCGTGCACCGGCCTGCTGCCTGAGGGCCTCCGACGTTCCTGAGTGTAGCCCAAGGACAGACCGCGTGCGACACGTGAAAGGGGGAGACGGGCTGGAAAGAAGTCAAGGAAAGCTGGGCTTTCTGCTGCTTTCAGTTTCCTCCCAGACTTGTTTACTGCGACGCTGAGGTTTTGTTCTCCGCGGGCAGCTCCCGCCCTCCCCATCAGGCTGGTCAGCTTTGTCTCATGAGGTGAGTGCTCTAGCCTGGCTACTTTCAACTGGACCGCTGCCCTGCAGATGGCTTCTGCATATTGAGCAGCTTTGGGATTTCTTCCCTACATTATTCCAGACATCATACGGACATGACGTGGTTAATTCATCCATCGGGGGGAAGCCATTAGGGCAATGGGCCTCTGCAGTTCCACAGATGGGGACCCAGCCCAGGACTAGTCCAGAGTTAGGTAATGGCTTGCCCCTGCTGAGCACTGCGGCCCCAGCTCCTTCCCCTTGACTCTCTCCGGGAGGCCAAGGCCAGGCACGTTCTTGGGGACACAGACAGAGCTGCGTATCCCTTGTGCAATGTGCCTTTCCCTGATGGGCAGTCTGGTGCCCCTAGGGGATCCCTTGAATGGAGCCCACCACCCAGATTCCTCCAAAACAGCTACTGCAGAGGCCTCAGCGGGACCCTTCTTCGCTCCCTGTAGATCTGACAGAGCTGCAGTGGTGAGGCTGCCCCTCCGTGCTCACAAGCTAGCTCGTCTCTCCCCTTCCTATCAGCATCTTCCCGAGCTGCGTGGCATGGGGGGCCTTGCTGGGGCTGCTCTGTGTATTTGCCATACACACTGTGCTGGCAACTGCTGCTGTAGTGGGAGCTCTGCACAGTCCCATGGGAATGTGGGAGAAGGTGGCAAGGGAAGGACAGGGACAGGAGCAGTGTTAGGAGTTTCTCCCACCCCTTGGTCACATTTCTAATAGCAATGGGATAGTGAGGGAGAGGGGCTGTCCCTTCATCTAGGAAGGCAGCGGTCAAGAATGAGTTAGGACCTAGAGCAATTTTGGGGCCTGTCAGGGAAGCTCCAGCACACTCAGGCCTGCCTGTGTCGGGCAGTCCCCGGAGCCTCCGTGCTTAAGCCTGCCTCTGTACCAGCTCCGCGCTGCCATGCCACGTAACGTCCTCTATGAGCTACTGAGAGACGGCCCCTCGCCTTGCTGCTGTGAGGAGTCTTTCCTGATCCTCAGCCGTTTGCAGCTCATTTCTGGACCTTCTTCCAGTTTCTCAGGCTCCGTTCACATCAGTGCTGGGGTGCCACCCTGCGGGTGCTGTTTCGTGTGGTCTCTGGGCCCCTTCCTCTATCATCCAGTTGGATTTATGTCTTGGCAGCCTGGCACGTAGCGGGAGGATGCCAAGGCCTCAGGAACCTCCTGGGTGGGCAGAGCTATGAAGAGGTAAGGGCTGGGCGTCCCTGCCTGCCGCTCTCCAGGGAGCGGGCTGCGCGCCGCAGCTCCCGCCATGTGGCGAGGCACTCCCGTCTCCGGGAGTCAGGGCCATGTCAGAACAATGGGTGGAGAGCAGGAAACGCTGCATGGGAAACAGGATTTCGCTCCACCGCCGCCAGCCGCGGCCCCTTGGCCTCCTTCCTTTCCCTCGCCGAGCCCTGCTCGGGAGAGCTCTTCCCACAGCCGTCGGTCCCGCCGGCGCCTCTTGCTCGAGTCGCCCCGACGGGCGCTGGGAGCGTGCTGAGGGCCCAGCGTGCTGCCGCGCAAACGGGCGCCAGCCTGAGATCTCCTCCTTGCGGGTGAGCAAGGGGGCCGCGACGCCTCCCTGCCAGGCGGGTGGCGTCAGCATGGCCCTGGGTGCCTGGAGTGCGCAGCCGTGATTCCTTCGGGGACGGGATCCCTGCTCCCCGCAGAGCGGCAGCTGGGGAACAGGCCTGGGCATCGCCTTTGCCACAAAGCCCTGCCTGTGCCGTCCTCTTCCCTGGGCTGCCCGCGCTGATCCCCTGGTCCTGCTGAGATCCTGGCAGAGGCTGAGCAGGGTCCTGGGCACAGCGCTGTCCTCAGGCAGGGAATGGGGAGCTTCTTCCTGGCTGTGGCCTCAACATGAACACCAGGACGGCCTCCCGGCTCCTCCAGACCGCGGGCAGCAGCGAGAAGGCAAGATGGGAGCTACAGGCGGAGAGTAAGTGTCCTGAACCACCCCTCGTGGAGAGCGGATAGGAGCAGCGCCCTCCCGCAGCCTCTTCTCGCGCTTCGGGGACATGTCTGGGATTTTTTGACCTGTGTCGGACTCAGGATGCGTTTTAAGGACATGGAACTCCAGGTTTATCTCCTACTGCTCCTCCCATGGCTGACAGGTAAATTCTTCTCCTTTTTTTCTTCTGCTCCCAAGGAATGAGCCCCTTCCGCAGGGATGCTTTGTGGGACTAGAGAATGGAGGGCACTCAGCAGTGCTGGGGATAAGGATGGAGCAGGGTTTGCTCTTTTCAGAGCTGATTGTGTGTTGAGATGGGTTTGAATGAAGGAAGAGACTAGAAATCCACACCCTAGTGTTCAGATGGGCTCTGCATCAGCCCATCTGTATCTGATGGGGCGTAAGACTGTGTCCCAGCACAGCTCCCGAGCAGTGAAGGGGGCAAGAAGCTCGGGAGGAGGTGTTTACACCTGAGGTATGGGGTTTGTCATGATGACTGACCCCCAAGGCAGGTTTGGCATGCCCAGTGCCCTTGTCTGACGTGCAAGGACCAGGCCGCAGCTCCTGACATGCTCTTGTGCTCCCCATCCTAGGGGCCATCTTGGACATCACCCTAATTGCCAATGTGCAGAGCCAGTCCCACTCTGACTTCTTCCTCTCCTGTGTCATGGGAGAGCGGGATGTGAGTTACCTGCAGATTGAGAGGGACAACAAAATCGTGATGACGCACCCCAAGACGGGCTTCCAGAATTACCGCAATCGCAGCAACTACGTCCAGGCCAGGGGCTTCTCCATGCCTGACCTGGTGGGGATCCTCTACTGCCTGGGCCGCACGCCAACGGAGCAGGCCCAGGTGGTCTATGTGCACAACAGCCACAACGGTGAGTGGACTGGGGGCTGCTGGCGTGCTGGCGTGTCCCCCTGCGAGCTTCTCCACGTGCACGCTGGAGACCGCGTGTGAGCAGTAACAGGCTTATTCTCCCAGGCTCTGAGGTTTGCAGTCCTGGTTCAACTGGGGAAGGTGTCTGAAGTCGGTTTTGGGGCCCTTTGCTCAGTGGGTAGCCACCACCTTGCCGCAGCCCCTCAAACACTTAAGCAGGCCGTAGGAAAGGTGACTGACCGCCAGTGGGGCTAGTTGCACTTGAGCGCCCGCCGTGAGCAGCATGCCTTTAGCTCAGGGAGCTGTTCATGTGGTGCTGCAGTTTAATTTGGGTGATGCGGGTTAACTTGTGGCATACAAGGGTGACACCTAGTCCAGTAAAGTAGCATTTGCACAGGGGATGACTGATTTTCAGCTGAGGAGTGTGAAGGTGAGGCTGAACTCTGAGGGCATTACACATTTTGCAGCAGGATTGTGAGGCACCTCTCTCAAGAAGGACTGCAAGGAAGGGCAACAGCCACATTGTAGAGACGGAAATTGTGCCCAGGTTCAGGCCAAGGTCCAAGTAACAGCAAGCCAGGCGGCTCTGGAGGAGAGAGTATCTGGTAGCGAAGTTTGGCAATCATTAACCAGGAGGAGATTCGAGCAGCGCGTCGAGTCTCATGCCAGGAGGACCGTGAAGGGGCTGGCTCTGCCCAGGACCATGTCTGTGTACAGGAATGTTGCCATAGCAGGCGCTAAGGAATCTACAGGGTCAGACTAAGGAAAAGGCAGTGAGGGGACTCTCACCTGCGTGTTTGGGGGTGTAACTGTCTCTTGCAGTGGGTGTGAGGGACAAGCTGTGCTGGGGCTCATAGGGAGTGTGAAGGCGCACAAAGCACAATCCTGTGCGGAGATACGTCACCTTTGAGTCTCCTTGGGAGTGAGGCCGTCCCCGCTGGATCTGAGCATGGGCTTTGGTGAGCCCGGGGCTGCCAAGTGAGCTGCAGCAGGACTTTGCATCCTCCTGCCATGGCAAGAGGCATTGCCAAGGGCTTGCAGGCAGTTTAGGCAATGGTGAGAGCTGGGGTCTTGCCTTCACGCTCTGTCTCCTATTGTAAGCATAAAGGGCAGCCCTGGGCTAGGCTGCAGCAGGGGTAATGTCCAGGCTTAACCTTGTCCAACATTGGTCCCTGTAACCTCCCTTTTTCAGGTTCATGAGACTGCAGAACTGTCAGGACTGAAATCTTCTGTGTTAAGTAATTGCCTTAGGATGCTTTCTGGGTCCTTTTTAGAAAAGTTCAGCTAAAACAGTCCACTTCTTGCTGAGAATGAAGTGATGAGAGTACAAAATCTCTTGCCTACACACAGTTTTACTATAATTTTCTTTTTTGAGCAGCTCTAGTATCTCCAAGCTGTGGAACAGAGAATGCGATAAGGAACGGAACTATGGGGTCCAAGCATCCTCCAAAGAGCAGTGACTGGGACTGTGTCCTTGGCCAGAGGTTTGACCTGAAAGTGGCAGCAGTCATATCGGAAAGGGAGACGACTAGTCTGGACAAACAGAGCACCAGAGAGGCGCCAGCAAAGGACAGAGTCAGGGGAAACGTTAATGGCACACGTAAAAGCATACAGGAAAGACTGAGCCCACTGTGGAGTCCAAAGAATACCATTGTATGTTAAAGAAGGCCTGAAGTTGAATCAGGCTTAGAAACCAAGCCTATCAGTGATGGCTCTCTGTGAGATTTCCCTATCGCCCAGGAGGATAAAGCAGGCAGAGTGTCATGGCAGAGATATCCACTGGGTCCAGGAGACAGGAGCATGGGAGGGGTGTCGTGTCCCCATATATCCCTGGTAGAAATCACGGACAGAGATGAGACCTGGTTCGCAGAACCTGCTTTCCATGAGCTGCTCACTGACACCCTCTCGTACATGTTTGGGTTCAAAACCCTTGTGGGAGTAACAAGAACCAAAAAAAAGCTGCCATTGGTCTGTTTAATTTAGAAAAGGAGAAGTAACTAAACCCTTCATAAATTGCCCCTTACATTCTCTTGTGTTCTATTTTATTATGTTTTTGCATTAAACCTTCAAAAGCTTAGGATCTATCCTATTTTCTTCTATTCTCTTTTTTTTTTCTTTTCCTTTTTATCTTTTTCATTTGTGCACAACCTTTTGCAACATACCAGCTTGCTTCTAGCATCTTTCCCTACCAGTTACTTAGTGATTCACATGCACTTTTGGTCTTTCTTTGCCTTTTTACGAGAGGGGATATGCACGTGAACCTCCAAGAAGGTTTCTGTACATGGCACTCTATCCTCCACAAAGATTTAACATTTTTGGTTACCTTTTTCTTTAAACAGTCTTCCTCATTTTATGAAGGGTTTAAATTGACAATACATTATTTTTCAAAATCTCAGGGTTAGAGAGTCTCTCAGACAGGCCACTGCAGGGTTTTGATTTTTTTTTTTTTTTTAAATCTATGTACACCATAGAGAAGTGTGGAAACATTCTCGTAATGAAACCTAAATTTGTAGGGGAATTTGTCTCAAAGCGCTGATAGGTGAGGACATGGAATAAACAGCCCAAATGAACAACACCTCATTGCCGGGACTGTGTTGCCATGAGAGGTACCTTATTGCTACATCGCTGCTGTGTGGTGTGTGACCTCTTTCTTAAAATTGCCCTGGTGCCGGAGGACTGACTGCAAGGTTGCTAGTGTGATGACAGCTTTTAAAAAAGGGTTTCTAGGTAGGGAATTACAAGCCTGTAAACATAAATCTCAACCAGGCAATCAGTAGAAGCTGTAATAAAGAGCAGAATTAGTAGGCACCAGACACCCTGAGAAAGAACCATAGGCTGTTCTGTAAAGGCAGGTAATGCCGCATGGCAGGATTTCTTTGAAGGCGCCAGTAGCAAGGATAACATGGGAGATCTGGTTGATGTGGTCTGTTCATGTTTCCGGAAAGCATTAAGAAAATGCCCTTCCAAAAGCTCTGTGAAAGAAACGAAGCAATCGTGGATAGGGGTGGTCTTTACATGGATCAATAAGTGATTAGAAGAAAGGAAACAAGAAGAGGAGTTAAGTTGTGGTCTCTGCCAGGTAGAGAAGACCCCACTAGAGTGTGCACGGTGGCTCCGGGGGATCTGTGCTACAGAGTGCATTCAAAAACGCCTGAAAAATTGACCATGTTTGCTGATGTTACTAAGCTAATCAGGGAGAGGAAGAAGAGGGATGAAGTCTGTGAAGAACTGCAGAAACTGAGTGGCAGCTGATAAAGTGACAGAGGAAGCTCAGTTGGGGTAATGCAAAGCGATGCACGTGGAAACCCCCGCTCCCCTGGAAAGTGCTGGGCTCTCACTGTCAGCAGTTGGACCCCAGGGCTGCAACACAAATTTCTGTAGGAATGAGCTGAATGCTCAGCAGAAAATCCTGACTCTCCAAAGGCTGGATTAGACATAAGGAACCTTCAGAGGAGAGCTGTGCTGATGGCTAAAGGTGTGGGACAGCATCAGCATGAGGATGAATAAGGCAGTCTAGCAAAGAGATGGCTGTAGAGGGCCATGATAGAGGTCCATGAGATCCTGAGTGTCTGCGAGAGGGTGCTGAGCGATCGCTTGTTCTCTCCCACTGCCACTACAACACAATAGTAATTGGCAGGTGTTAATGGAAGGAGAGGAGGTGGCTCCTTGTGCAGCCAGTATTTAACCTCAGGAATGCCAAGCCACAGGTAGGACAGGCTAAATTTGTCTGCATTTTAAAAGGAACTGCAAAATTTACGGAAGAAAAGCCTCAGCCGGGGCATTTTAAATAGAAAGCTAATACCTGACTCAGGAAGTTCCTGAGCAAAAATTGCTGAAGCCTGGGGAATGACTGCAACAAGCTCGACCTGTTAGGCCTCTGCCGTGTGCCCCGTTTCCTCCTCGCTGCCAGCGGGCGCTGGGGACACCGCGCAGAGCTGGGTGTTGCTTGGGAAAGCAGCAGGGCTGGTTTCAACGCGTGCCATCTGGCGCAGTGCGAGGCTGCGGCCGCCAGGACCCAAGTGTGCCCTTTTTTGTGCCTGTCCTGGCACACCCAGGGCCTGGTTCCTCTGTCCTTAACATATTTATAGCCTGATTTGCGCTCAGAGCTGGGCTCTGGCTGACTCACTGTAGAGCTATGAGAGTTCATTGCAGCTGCATACCTGGCTGCCTGGCTATGGCAGCGCTGCAGCTGAGTGCCCTGGTGAAGGCAAGGGCAGCCGCTGGGGGCGACGTGGGGCTCAGCTCCTCGGCTCGCAGCCCGCTGCAGGCCCGCGCCTCCTCATGCTCCATAACCCCACGCCGCCCCACCGCTCACCGCTCTCTCCCTCCTCGCAGCCCACCTCTTCCCTGTGAAGGCCACGCAGTCCGTGAACATCGCCGAGCCAGCCACCTTCTCTGCCAAAGTCCTCAAGAAGAAGGAGACAGATGTTATGTGGAAAAGAAATGGCAAGTGTCCTAGGGACCCCTCAGGGAGGCAACATGGCCCATGCCGGCCATGGGGCCACCCCTAAGGCTCGCTCTCGTGCCTTGGAGGCCACCATGGCCCCTCTGCCCCTTGCAGGTACCTACTACCAGACCACAGACCGAGGCGAGGTGCGCGACAATGTCTTCAAGCTGACACTGCCCAACGTGAGCGTGAGTGAGAACGGTGTCTACAGCGCCACGTTTATGGGGGACAGCCCACTGTGGAGCGCCTTCTACAGACTCATCGTCAGAGGTGAGAGGGGCTGCGGGTGGTGAGGGGACAGCCCCTGGGCTCCCCCACTGCCCCAGGGGCCCTGGGGCCAGGGCTGCGATGAGGCACAGCAGAGGAGGAGACACTGGGGCAATGGAGGTGCCCGTGGAGCTGGTGGGAGTGGCAGGAAGGGTGAGGGGTTGGGGGCAGCGAATGGCTTTGAGATTCCCGCTCTCTCTGCAGCATGTGCCGCAAAGAAATGGGGGCCCTCCTGCGAGAAGGACTGTCCTGACTGCCTGAACGGGGGCGTCTGCCACGACCACGTCGGCGAATGCATCTGCCCCCCTGGCTTCATGGGCACTCGCTGTGAGAGAGGTAGGGTGTCCAGCTGCCCTTGGGAAACACAACGAGAAACTCCACGTGCCTCCTTTGCCCCAGTGCCCCTGTTTCTGGAGCAGGGCTGGGGCCATCCCTCTTCCCTGCATGACAAGGCTAAGGGGGCCAATGAGTTGTGTGGGGGCTGCTTGTGTGTTTGGGACAGTTTTGCAGAACCCCAGGCACCAAGCTGGTGCCATGCCCCTGCAAAAGCAGTGCCCAGGAGGAGGGTGAGTGTATTCAGGAGGGGAGCCCAGCAAACCGTTGGTGAGGGCAGACAATATTCCTGTTTTTCAGCCTGCCGGGAAGGCCAGTTTGGTCGTAACTGCCAGGAGACGTGCCAGAGAGCCCAGGGCTGCAGGGGGCTCAGCTTCTGCCTTCCAGACCCCTACGGCTGCTCCTGTGCCTCTGGGTGGAGTGGCTCCCGCTGCAACCAAGGTACTGGGACATGGGTTATCCACCTGCCCGCCTTTGCCAGGAAGAGACAGCCCTCCAGCCAGCTGGTCCAGCACAGGGGCAGCTCATCCTTTCTGCCTGCAGAAGTCCCAAGCTTTCCCCAGGACATGCTTCTGTTCTCCAGCAACACCAGCACCAATGCGAATCTCTCATAGTCTTGCCTGCTGTCACCTCAAGCTGGTTTTATCACCACTTGCCAGGTTTCTCCCCACCTTGTCCCTCACTCTGTGCTGCAGCTGAGATGAACTGCAGTCCCCATGGTGCAGGACAAAAAACCCTGTCGCACGCTCACATCTCCTTTCACCGTGGGTGCTGCCTGTAGCACCCAAATGACAGCTTTGGGGATAAGGGTTGTCCCTGGTCATGGGACCACGTCACCCACTCCACTGCTGCTCTTCCCACTGCCTGCCCGCCACCGAGCGCTCCCGGCTCTGCATCCTGGTGCATGTACCAGCTGCCCACGGTCTCTGCCTCCCAGCAGGCTGGAGGGCAGGTGCTGCTCTGGGCCACCCTGGCAGTGACCTGCACTGTGGCTGGGGGTAACAGCAAGCAAACCTCTTCCCTCAGCCTGTTCCTCGGGATTCTACGGTCCGGACTGCGCCCTCCGGTGCTCCTGCCGAAACGGAGGCAGCTGTAACCGCTTCAGTGGCTGCTTGTGCCCATCTGGCTGGCATGGACGGTACTGCGAGAAGTCAGGTGAGGTGCTGCCTGCCTAGCCAAAAGCTGTGGCCATGTGCCTGAGGTTGGGGAGTGGCTCTCTGGGAAATATCTGAGCATCTCACACAGCTGGGGAGGAGCAGGGTCTGCTCTAACGCCGCCTTTCATGTGCCAGATCGGTTCCCCCAGATCATCAGACTGGCCTCTGAGCTGGAGTTCAACCTGGGCTCAGAGCCCGTGATCAGCTGTGTGGCCACTGGGAACCCACTGCCTGCCAGTGACAGCGTAGAGATGCGCAAGGCTGATGGCACCGTGCTTAAGGTACCACCTGCTTGACAGGCACCCTTCTCCCACCATCCCCACCCTGCTCCACTGCCCCCACTCTCACCTAGCATGCCGGTCTCCTCACCTCACCACGAACCCTGGGCAAAGGGCCCCATCCCACAGTCCAGGCTCCACCAAAGGCACCCATCTCCCCTCTGATCTTGGCTGCTTCCATGGCCAATGAGTCAAAATCTGCAACACTGGCATGGGGAGCAGGGCATGGGCTCTCACTGGGCCCAGGGTGGGCTAACAGCACCCTCTGTGCCCACAGCTGATCAAAGCCATCATTGAGCCAGGGCAGATCACGTGTGAGTTCCAGGTGCTGAGCTTGACCAAGGCCGACGCAGGGCTCTGGGAGTGCAGAGTCTCCACAACCGGGGGACAGGACAGTCGGAAAGTCAAAGTCAACATCAGAGGTGAGGGAAGGACAGGAGCCAGACTGGGACAACCTGGGGCCACTGCGGGAGCCTGGTGGCATGGCGAGGGCATGCGAATCTGCACGTGAGTCGGGGAAAGGCCCCAGCTGCCTTTGGGCTGGATACTGATGGGCAGTGACCTGGGTCATGGTGCCAGCAGATGGGTCTGAGTGCTGATAAAAGACTTTAAGGGTTACTCTTTCCCAGACAAAGCTGGAGGGAGTCAGGACATGATGGATATTTCCTCTTTGTTCCCAGTCCCAGCGGCTCTGTTCCCTCCTTTTCCCCCAGAGCCACCCACACCCCTGACCCCGCCACGGCTGTTGGCCAAGCAGAGCCGGCAGCTTGTGGTGTCACCTGTGGACTGCTTCTCTGGTGATGGACCCATCGTCTCCATCAAGCTGCTCTACAAGCCCAAGGACGACACCTCTGTGTGGTCATCCATCGTGGGTATGTGTCCACCAGGGACTGAGGGGGCACAGAGAGGACCTGGATGGGAGGGAATGGCTGTCCCGTGGTGATCCCTTTGGTATCACCTGTTTTAAGTAAGACAGAGCAGAGAAAGCCCGAGGTGTCACTGCAGACTGCACCCACAAACTGGTTATCCTGAAAGAGAAGGAAGAACCAGCAGGCACTGATACTGATTGGAGGCCATCTGGTCTTGTCACTGGGCTGCCGGCATAGAGATCCCTGCCAGACCATGCTTGCCTGGGCTCCAAAAGCCCTGCAGCAACATCAGATACCTCTGTGGGGTCCCAAAGGGGTCGGTGTGGGGTCTCAGTAACCCAGCTGCTGGCATGGGCGGAGGTCTCCATCCTGCTCATAAGGAGTTCCTGAGTCTGCTTGGGGTGATGCTGAGTAGGACACTCATAGCGGGGCAGATTGTGGATTAGAGGTGTTGCTTTGACACGTCCTCTTGGCCAACAGTTGACAACAGTGAGAACATCACCCTCATGAACCTCCGGCCAGTGACCGCCTATGTCGTCAAGGTACAGCTGACCCGGCCAGGGGACAATGGGGAGGGCAGCAAGGGGCCCGAGGCCATCATGGTGACGGAGTGCATAGGTAAGCCTCCTCTTTCCCTAAATCTAACCCTAAGCCTCATCTGAACGTCCTGACAAACTCCTCCCCTGTGTGGCCGGTGGGAGCAGGGGCTGCATGTAGCCAGGGAAAGCAGCGTGGTGCAGGGCTGAAAGCCTTCACATCCTGAAAAGTGCCAAGGGATGAGTTTTTCCTGCCTTTTTGTTCACAGAGCCCACAGTCAAACCTGTGATTGAAGGCTGGTCAATAGAGGAGAAAAATACACTTCATGTCAACTGGAAATTGCCAAATAACCACGAGCCAGCACATGGGTTCATCGTCCATCTTTTTGACTCTGCAAGGAGGCTGGTCTGTGAGAAAAACATCACGTCCATATCTGTGCTGTCTGCCCGCATTGCAGATCTGGAGTTCAACACAGAGTACAGCCTGGAGGTGCTGGTGTACCACTGCACGAGCCTGGGCCCCCCCTCAGACCTCTACAAGGTCATGATAAACAGCAAAGGTAGGCACTGCGGGACATGCACATCCCCCAGCACAGGCCAGGGTGGTGGGGTTCAGGGCATGGGAACATTTATCCCAAAGCAGAGAGGGCTTCAGCAGAGCAGTCTCCTACTCGTAACCCAGAGAGAAAGGGGAAGGCCCTGGAAAGTGGGAGGAGATCAAGTACCACACCAGTCTTTAAAAAGGGAAGGGAAGAATACAGAGAATTATAATGATAAATCAATTGTAAATATAACAGCAACCTCCCTGAGGAAGGCCACAGGTAGAGCTACTCCTGTATCCCTTCTCTGATAGTGCATGAAGTGTTCCTTGAGGAAACATAAAGGTGCATGTCAAAAAAAGTCCTCATTTCTTCACTAGGCCTTGCATCCTCCAGCACCAAGGAGCTTGGAAACATCCTAAGCTCTGCATTATCTTTAGCCTGTCAAGAGTGTTGCTCACAAATAGACCTGTTCACCATGTCCTTGTCCAAGCCCTGTTTGAACTATCTGTGCTTCTGGGCTTTACAACATCCTGTAGCAACAAGTTCATTAATATGACTACGCAGTGTGTGAAAAATTATTTCCTTTCATTTGTTTTAAACCTGGTGCCTGATAATTTCACTACATGGTCACTAGGGCTTGTACTGACAGAAATCTGTAGTCACGCTTTCCAGTGGAACAAAAAACAGTCAGTCTGCGTGGAGCAGGGAGATAGTGAGGAGGTGGAACACAGTCACTGTGGACTGGGGAAGAACAAATCATGTCCAGTCAGTCTGACTTCCCTTTTTGACAGGGTAGCTGGCCCGGTAGATAAGATGGAAACAGTACATGAGGCTTGTGACTTCAGTAAAACACATCTTGCTCTGGTACACATGAGGAGGACTGTTGCATATAAGGCTTGAAAGATGTGATTTTCCATGCATGCTGGAAAAGCTTTGTGTAATTTGGGGTGGGGGGAAATAGTTTAACCAGCATATGGGCAGACTGGAGAAGGTTCAGAGGAGGCCGTGTAACTATAAGATGTTTAGAAAACACAGTGGGAGGAAGAGCTGAAGAAAGAAAAATCTCACAAGAGCTACTGAATGCAAAGACATGCGTCCTGAGAGGCCTTAAGGCTGGGGTTGTGTTTGGGGGTGAAGTCCTACCCCACTGTTACACTGTCACAAACCCACGCATTACTGGCCACTGCTGGTGGCAAGATAGTCTGACCCACATGGGGGCCCTCATATTTCCTGTGGAGTAGACCCAGGGAACATGAGACTGAAATGTGGCTTGAAAGCAATCTTCCAGCCTATGCAGAGTTGTTAGAAAGAGGACAGTGATCTGTGTTGTGTGTGGTAGCCAGGGCATGGACCAGAAGTCCTCTCAGTTTACAGCAGAGCTGCTTCAGGAAGGAGCTGGTAGCTCTGCCCACTCTAAGAGTGGTGAACGCTGCCTCTGATATGTGGGTTGCCTTAAACTCAGCTCCTACAGAAGTTGCTGAGAGCAGCTCCCAGCAGCAGGACCTGTCTGCCTCGTGCTGCCTCATGCAAGCATGGACTGGGGTCCCTGAAGCTACCTTCAAACCTGAGGTGTCTTTGTCTATTTGTCTATCATTGTTGGCAGTGACTGGAGGGGTTTGGCTTTCCCTTCATTGAGCCGTCCACCAAGTGCTGGGAGCCCAGAGCCCCCAGACCCCTGGCCGGGGGCTGACGCTCTCTCCTCTCCTTGTCCCAGGCCCCTCGTCCCCACGGTCACTCTCCGCAGAGTCCCTGTCTGACACAGCAGTCAGGCTCTCCTGGCAGGTCCCTGAGTACCCCAATGGGGGTATCACCAAGTACATAGTGGAGCTGCAGCAGGTGGGGGGCACCAGTGAACCCCAGTGGATTGACACAGACAGCGGCGCGGAGACGACCAAGACCATCGGGGGCCTCAATGCCAGCACAAACTACCAGTTCCGTGTCCGGGCCAACTCCCACGTGCCAGGAGAGTGGAGCCAGACTGTGAAAGCTAAGACCCTGGGGGACGGTGAGTGAGGCATCCCAGCAGGGCACACACCTGGACAACGTCCGGGCCTCCTGCTCCCGCCTGTGCGATCCCTGCACCACCTGGGTCCCCTGGACAGAGCTGTGCCCGCTGGCTGCCTCCCTGCAGGCAGGGTGCTCAACGGGGCCCTCCCAGGGCTTCTGCTCAGTGCCTGGGCTGCCAAAGGGAGACCGGAGCGCTCGTGGTAATCTCAGAGAGCTGCTCTGAAGCAACAGCCTGAGCATAAAACACTTGTGGGTCTCTTCAGAAATCCAGTTCCTGAGTAGGACAAGGGGGACATGGTGACAGCACAGCACCCGTGGAGTAGCTATGCCTTGGCCAGAGGGTGGCACGAACTGCAAAGGGCTAAAGGAGCAGTGCAGAGCTGGTACCAGGGAGGAGATGATATCAGGCTGGAAGAGAGCAGGGAGACAGCACAGCTCCAGCAGAAGTTCAGAAGCTGATGGCTCTGGCAGCAGGAGCGTGGGCAGTAACGCCTTCACCTCCATGCCAGCCTTCCCTTAGGGTGAATCTGTGGTTGGTGTTTATGTGGGTGCCTGGGAGGAGCACCCTGGGGTGCTGGGGCAGGGCTGTGGGGTCTCTGAAACACAGTTAGACAGCAGTTGCCAGGCCAATTCATCTGTGGTGCTCAGCTATAGGCCCAGATGCTTGATCTTTTCTTTTGGCAGGAGTGCTGAGCGCACCGCCCAGCCTGGGCAGCCAGAGCACCGATCAGTCAGGCGTAGACCAACAGCTGCTCTTGGCCATCATCGGCTCTGTGTCCGTCACCTGCCTCACCATCCTCTTTGCCCTCCTCGCACTTTTCCTCATCAAGAAGAACTTTTTCCACCGGCGCCGCACCTTTACCTACCAGTCTGGCTCGGTGAGTGCCGCCTGCCCCGCCAGGAGTGTGTCCCCAGCTCCCCACGTCCCAGCCCGATCCAGGTCACGCTCTGTAGCCTCCAGTCCGGATGCCACCAGGCCTCACTTCCACGTAGACAGGGTGCGGAGCCCGTCCTTGCCCATGACTTCTGCCCTGCTGGGCCTGCCACAAGGGCAGAGAGGTGCCTGGTGCCTCTAACCTCACCCACTCGTGTTTTCCAGGGGGAAGAGACCATCTTGCAGTTTAACTCAGGAACACTTACCTTGACACGCCGCCCCAAGCCACAGCCTGAGCCACTCAGCTACCCCATCTTGGAGTGGGAAGACATCAAGTTTGAAGATATGATCGGGGAGGGAAACTTTGGTCAGGTCATCAGGGCTATGATCAAAAAGGATGGCCTGAAAATGAACGCAGCCATCAAGATGCTGAAGGGTGAGTCCTATCATGTCCAGACCTTGGGCTTAAGAATGACTAAAGAAGACACTGAGATGTAGTAGAAATCCTGTCTGCACCAGCCAGACTTCCAACCTCTGGTCAGGGGTCCAAACAGGAACAGCTGAAATGGGGATATCTGTGTCAACCCCTCCAAACCTTCCTTGGCTTTGCTCAGAAGTACTGCTCACAGCTTGGCAGAGCTTCAGTCCATATCCTTAGCCTCTAGCATCCCTGAATAATACTTTCAAGGTGCAGTTTGGGAAGCCTGTAAGCTTGTGGTCCCCACTGAGTGTTGGAGGAAACGCTGGGACAGTGCCAGCATTTCACTTCATAGCCCCTGGGCATTAACTGGGCCGATCATCTGACCTGACCCTGTGAGGAGGTGGCTGTCTGGGCTCCTGCTGCTGGGCTAGACCTTCCTAGGCACTGCCCTGCCAGCCTTCCAGCACACAGGAAGGGAAGTCAACTCCCCAAGCCGGCCAAAAATAGTCACTTCTTCTGTGGGTGAATTTCTGGCCAGATTAACATAGTTCAGTCTGCTCAGAGGTGGGGTGGTACTGGGCAGGGGAAGAAGCACAGGGGACAGGCAGCTTCTCTCTCTCTGCAAGCTTAGCCCGTATAAGACTGCATCCTGAGCACCACTCCTGACAGAAGAGGAGGCAAGAGCTGGGACACAAGAGAGCAGCAGAAAGGCCCTTAGTGTAGGACTGAAGAGTCTGTTCCTGCTTTGCTTCCAGAGTTTGCTTCAGAGAATGACCATCGGGACTTTGCTGGGGAGCTGGAGGTGCTGTGCAAACTAGGCCATCACCCCAACATCATCAACTTGCTGGGTGCCTGTGAGAACAAGGGTAAGGGCAGCCCCTCCTCTCTTGGCTGGACGGGTGTCTCTGACCCCACATTGTCCCCTGCCCAGCTGAGCTTTCCTCTTTCCTTGACAGCATCTGATAGTCTCTGCCTCCTCCTTCCTGCTGCAGGCTACCTGTACATTGCTATTGAGTATGCCCCCTACGGAAACCTCCTCGACTTCCTCCGCAAAAGCCGAGTCCTGGAGACGGACCCAGCCTTTGCCAAGGAGCATGGGACTGCGTCCACCCTCACCTCCCAGCAGCTCCTCCAGTTTGCCTCAGATGTGGCCAAGGGAATGCAGTACCTGAGTGAGAAGCAGGTATGTCCCCAACTCCCCCAGGCAAGGGCCTGCATTGCTCACAGCCGAGGGACCAAGCCCCGGCCTCCCTGTGAACATGCGTGAGGACCTGGACATGCTGGGCTTCTGGTTCTGCTCTCCTCTCTTGCATACTCTCCCAGAGCCCAGAGCATCTTTTCACCACGGGCCTGGTGACTCCTATATGGAACACTGGGATGCATCCTGGGATGCAGGATGCAGAATTTGGCTCTTGATCATTGGTCCGTCCTGTCTCAGTTTCATGGCTGATCTCTCATCTCTGCTGTTTGTCCTGTACTCACTCAGGGGAGAGGATGAGGCTCCCTGGAGTTTCAGGAAGCTGTTCAGGTTTTGATGAGAGTGGGAGCAGATGCCTAGCAGGTCCAGGGAGGGCAGAAACATTCCAGAAAACTTTGTCTCTCCCTATCTTCAGAGCACTGTGACTTTTGCAAGCTGATGTAGCTCACTTATGGCTCTTGCAGTTCATTCACAGGGACCTGGCAGCCAGAAATATCTTGGTGGGAGAAAATCTGGCCTCCAAGATTGCTGACTTCGGGCTCTCCAGAGGGGAAGAGGTCTATGTGAAGAAGACAATGGTGAGACAGGAGCTAGGGCTCTCCATGGGGCCTGCAGCGGGGAACACCCACCATCCTGGGACTAGCAGCCTGGAGCTGAGGTTCAGGGGATGGATCCTGGCTCAGCTTGTCCTTTGCTCTTGTCCCCCTCAGGATTGAGAGGAGACTTTTCTGCTGCTTGGTCTTTGGCAGAGATCCCTGCAGAGCAGGGCATGTCCCCACCCTGATGATCACCCTCTGTTTCCACAGGGTCGCTTGCCCGTTCGCTGGATGGCCATAGAGTCCCTGAACTACAGTGTGTATACCACCAAGAGCGATGTGTAAGTCCTGCAGGCACCAACATATGGGTTGGAGGCACAGGAATGGCCACCTCCATCCCTCCCTGTGCCCCCAGGGCAGTTGGCACAGTGCTGCTCTTGCACTAGGTGCTGGCAAGGGCAGAAAGCAATGCCACTGCAGCCCTGCCCAAGGTCTGGCTGCCTCCTGGCTGCAGCTCACAGCCCTATCCCTGTTGCAGTCACAGCACAAACCCCTCCAGCTTCATGCTGGTGCCCAAGAGTGGGACACTGTTCCGTGAGTGGGACAGCTGTTCCGTGTTACAACCTGGTCTCCTTCTATTTCAGATGGTCATTCGGTGTCCTACTGTGGGAGATTGTCAGCTTGGGTAAGGCTCTTCTTAGTCCCCTATGCCCGTCTGGGTCCCTGCAGGCATGGCAGAGCGCTTCTGTAGCCTTGGAGGGGCTCCCCAGGATCCCACGGAGTAGCATGGGGCACACCATCCTACCCAGGCACTGCTCTAGGGGCAGGCAGGCAGCACCATGTGGACTCTGCACTGAGGGATCAGGAAACTGTCCCCATCACAGGCACATCTATGTCTCTTGCCCACAGGGGGGACACCATACTGTGGAATGACCTGTGCTGAGCTCTACGAGAAGCTCCCTCAGGGTTACCGCATGGAGAAGCCACGCAACTGTGATGATGAAGTGTAAGTAGGCAGATAGTCCTGGCCCAGGGCTGTCCTGAGAGCAGGGCTGTGCTCAGCTGGGCCAGTCCTTGCGAGCTCTGGTTTGGTTCAACAGCAGTGTCCCTGTCACCTTGTGCTTGCCACCCGAGTGGGCTCTCACTGGCTGGTTGCCAGAAGAAGAGCAGAGTCCCATGTCCCAGTCACCCAGCTCCACACTTTGCCCCTGCTTCTCCCCACCTCACGTGAGCAGCTTTGCTGCCCCCTTTGCTGACGTGATGTGGCTCTCTGCCCCCAGGTACGAGCTGATGCGGCAGTGCTGGCGTGACCGCCCCTACGAGCGCCCACCCTTCTCACAGATCTCCGTGCAGCTCATCCGCATGCTGGAGGCCAGAAAGGTGGGTGTCTGTGGAGACTGGCTCGGTGCAGGGTGCCTGCATCGCCCTGGGCTGGGTGTGGGGTCTGTGCGTGGAGGGCTCTGGGCACTGCTGGCTTCCTGAGGAGTGCTAGAGAAATGCCCACCTTGCACAGGGGCTAAAGGATTGGGGATCCCTGGCAGTCCCCCATTTGGGAGGCCTCCAACACAAACCTCTGTCTGAAGCCCACGAAGTTCAGTGGCTCCCCCAGCAGCCCCGCAGGCTCCCAGCCCTGTGCCCCAGGGTGCTGCCCTAGTGAGTGTGCCTCTAAGTGTGGGATGGGGGACAGGCTCTCTGTCACAGCGTGCTCCTGACTTGGGTTCCCCGCGCAGGCCTACGTGAACATGGCCCTGTTTGAGAACTTCACCTACGCAGGGATTGATGCCACCGCAGAGGAGGCATGAGGCTGTGCCCAGCACTGTGCAGCCGGCCGCCCAGCTACGCCGGCTCGTGGCCCCGCTGTAGAAGAACCACTGACCCCCAAGCTGCCAGGATAACGCTGTGGGAACGAGGGACTGCCTGTCCCCCCAGGTCAGAGTTCCAAACACTGCTGACCCTTCCTGAGAGTGCCCTTCCACGCAGCAGGACTGCATCGTCCCCACCCCGGCTACCGCTCAAGGTGCGCTGGCCACGCTGCCATGCCACTGGCCTCTGACAGTGGCTCCACACAGCCAAGGGACAGGCTGGAATGTCCCCAAAGGACAAGACCATGGATGCATGCCCTGTATGGTGTTTGCAGCAGGATTATGGCAGGAGAATGGCTCTCCTAGGAGCTGGCAGATGCTGCAGCCTGGACCTCTGTCAGTGTCTATGAGCTAGCCTGTGCATGAGGACATAAATACCCATCCTCTGGGGTGAGAGATGGAAGCAGAGACCTGGCCGCTCACTGCCCTGCAGGCTGTCAGCGCACTCAGGGCCTGACTCAGTGCCAGGTCCTGAGCACTGACCTGGGGAAGCTGCAAACACAGCGGCCAGCGTGGGATGAGGCAGCCCTGGGGTGCAAGAAAGGATGGTGTTGGCCATGCATGGCCTCCAGCTCCACCCCAAACCTTTGGAGATTGCCAGTTCTGCTTTCTCTTCAATAAACATAGTTCAACAGACACTCAGGGTCTGGGGAAGGGGAGGTGGTTGCCAGCTCTGCATCACTGAAAGCCAAGTAGAAAGGGAGCTGGGGCCCTGCCAGTCTGCTGCGGTGGTGATTCATTGGGATCCTGTCAGCTGCCTGGGTCCTCCCGTAACAGGGATTCCCCAGTGTCCCCGCACAAACCCAGGGTTTCATTACACAGCAGGAAAGATTTTTCTTAAGCTGGGATCTCCCCACCTGCAATTTAAGACTGTGACTTGTCTTGTCCCCCAAGGATATGGAAAACAAATTATTTCCTTCCTTTGTGCAGTAGTCTCTTACATGTCTGAAAAATGTTACTGCAGCTTCTTTATTGGGAACAACCCCAGTTCTCCAGCCTTGTGCCATACAGTAGGTTGTGTCCCCGAGTGTTGCTGTGTCCCTGGACTCTTCCCACCTGGGGGGCAGCTGATGCTGTAGGGTCATTTCATGCATCTTCCTAGATGACTGTCCTGTTTGAACACCACACTCTAACATGAGTCTTTTGGGCAACAACACTTTTGTCTCAAGCTTAGCTTGGGATCTGCTATGGTGCTAGATGGCTCCCTTGGGAGCTCCTGCCTGGGCGGGTGCCCCTCAGCTCAGCTGGTTATACAGACAACAGCTGGTCTTGGTCTTCAGCTCCCTAAGCCATAGGTGTGCAGTCAAGCTAGTCACGTAGGCATCCTCTACAGTCTGTGGAAAGTGAGGTCCGTTCCTCCAGAGTCTGTTATCCCATTCCAGAGTAGACGCCTAAGCATCATTTGTCTGTCTGGAAAAGAATCTTTTTTTCCCCTCCAGATCATGTTTCAAATGTGTTGATACCATTGTTGGTTCCCCATGCCGGTCTCCAGTACAACCTGGTGTCAAGTGCAGCCATTAGCCAGCATCCTCTCTTCCCCCATCTCGGAGGTCCTTGGTGAGACGGTACCTCAGATGGGCCCTGAGGTGCAGCCCTGTGACGTGCGCCGCTGGCCTTGCGCCTCCTCTTGCCCTGCTGAGGCCCTGCAGGGCCTGGCATGGGAGGCAGCACCGCTGGCAGCCTCACAAAGGTTGCGCCTCCTGCTCCTCTGACTGCAGAGCCCATTAGCCGAATGGAGAAGGAAGTGGGATTGGTTTGACAAAATTTGACCATGACAAATTGGTGTTGGCTGTTTCTCCTCTCCTATCTGTGCTTCGGGCTGGTGGGGCTGCCACCTGCTGCTGCAGGGTCAGGAGAAGGCAGCAAGCCTGTCCCCGCAGCACAGCGAGAGCAAGTGCTGGTGAGGTGCTCTTCCCGAGCCCCTGGTGGTGCCTCCCCGGGAGGCCACGGTCCTGCGCCAATGGCAGGGTCAGACCCCTGTCCAGCCTGGCCATGGCCTCTCCCCCCTGTGTCCCAGCTGCACAGCACCCTGCTGTGGTGGCAGGAGGACACAAAGCAGAGAGGTTTTGTGGGACCCTGCAGTGGTCCTGAATTTGTGTCACGTACTCAACCAGTGCTCTGGAGTGTGTGTGTGTTGAGGGCATCTGTACCACAGGTCCAAGGTGGAGGCTCCGCTCCCCTCCCTTTCTACAGGCTGCCTTGGGCCTTGGGAGCCGGTGCAGGGTTGGGTCTGGGAGAGCAGAGAGGAGCTCTGGGGCTCGGCCCGGGTGCTTCCCACCCGACTGTGGCTCCTGCAGCTGTGGTGTGGCGTGAAGGCAGCAGCATCCCCATCCCTGCAGGTGCTACGGCACCAGTGTGTCCGTGTGGGCCCTGCCAATGCTCCCAGTGGGAAGCAACAGGGATGGTGCCGCCGCTCGGTGGGGAGCAGACCCAGCTTGGCAGTGTCAGGGCCTTGCGAAGGGCAGCGCAAAGTGGGACGACGCAGACTTCCCTCACGCCGCGGGCCCCGCATGCCACCCAGAGCAGGGGTGGCCCTGGCTGCCTGCGCATGACCCGAACAGGGGCCTCGTGCGTTTCTCGGGGCTTGTTTTTCTTCCTATTCCAGCCTCCCAGTGTGCCCGGTAGCCGCAAGGGCAGGACGTGCTGCCTATCTGATAGGAGCAGTCTCTCTTGGCACCGCGGCTGGCGGAGAGGCGGCAGCCAGTGGTTTCAAGCACAGGGAAGTGCCGGCAACGGGGGCGGAGGGAGCCCTTCAGCCAGGCTTCCTGAGCAGCAAAGTTGACACTTCCCAGATAAAGGTATCGCCTTGAGGAGCTGCGGCAGCAAGTCGGGGAGCTGGGAAGAGCGGGGCGGGGGCACACGCTGCCCTGCGCCCCGGGGCAGCTCGTGTGCGGCAGGGATGGCCACCTGGCTGTGCCAGGGGTGGCTTCTCTCCCTGCTCGTGGAGGTCCTGCTCAGCCTCCTGAGCCCGGCTTCATCCCCTGAGCTGGTGACATCTGAAGGTAGGTCCTGGGGCTCGCTTTCTTCTGCAAAGGATGAGCCAGAGGGATGTGACATGCTGTCCCTGCAGGACAGGGGGAACAGGCAGGGGAGAACATGCAGGACTAGGGCTCCTCATCCTCCCCTGCACCGCAGGGTGAGGGGGCAGGCGCAGAGAGCAGCCTGGCATCTCACAGACAGCTTGTAAGGGATGTGAGCAGGGCTGCAGCTGCACACACGGCCAGGCACAAGGTCCAGGTGAAAGCCGATCTGCAGGGCACTCGTGGCCCCTGGGCTGGAGCAAAGAGAGTAGTGGGCCCTTGGGGGGGGGGGAATGGAACCCCCTTCTCACCCACGGGACACCCCCGAGTGCCTGGAGAAAGGGGGGCCCTTCTGCCTGCACAAAGGACTGGGCAGTCATGCAGGCTCCCTTGGGGGACGCTGCTCCCTGCGCCGTGCAGGTAGCAGAAAGGAGCTCTTTGTTCACTCAGGCCATTCACTCAGGTGTTATAATGACAAGGGCTGAATAAAATTCAAGCTAAAATCTGAAGGCACGTCTCTAGACCACGCATAACACAGAAGCACCTGCCTGGCTAACCCCAGTGCCCACATGCCGGCCTTGTAGCACGTAGCAGCTTTGAGAGCTGCTGGCCTGATGCCACCTTACTGTCTGCGTGAACGTCTTCGAGTCTGCCCTCAGCTGTCCCAAGGCTGGCTCACTGCTGCCTGGCAGTGCACCTTCCCGCACATCCCCTTTATATTTAGTCTGTCCACGCTTTCTGGGGTCTACCTACCCCATCCCCCTTAGACCTTTTAATTCTTTCTCAAGTATCCAGAGTACCTGTAGGAAGCTGGGTCGGAGGGCTGGACTTGGACACCACAGCAGCCTGGGACAGGGGTGGCAGGTAGGACAGGGTTCATCCTCCCTCTGCTCGTGGCCTCAGCAGGGTCATTCTGCCCTTGAGCTGCTGCTGGCTGAGCAGCGTTACATCTAAGCGCCGCTCACATGGACTGCCACGCTGTGCAGTGAGTTCTGCTGTTGGAAATGGCCAGCACAGAGAGGAGATGCTCCCTCCATAGGACCATTGCAAGTCCCTGCCAGCACCTTGGGATGGAGCCTGAGCAGACAAAAGGAAGTTACTGTGCCCCCAGGTCACTGGGGCCATCCCCTGTCCCCAAACGTGGCCCGTCACAGCTAGGGAAGGCCTGGTGCTGCCATAAGATCAGGGTGCCCATCTGGGCAGGACCAGCTGGAACAGGAAGGCACAGAAAGGGAAGAGCAGGGCAGAAGGCAGAATTATGGAGAGGAGGCTGTGGTCTGTGGCCAAGGAGGAAGGCAATGCTGGACTGGGAAGGGAAGATCAGGGTCTGGGTTCAGTGCAAGGGGGAGCAGGGGGATACTGGGAGAGTGGCATGGACATCAGGGACTGTCCTTCTCCTGTGCTCACTCTTGTCTCGCAGTGGCTTGGCCAGTTACAGGGCTGTGCAGGGGGCTCCAGAGCAGAGACCGGGCACACTCAGCACATGGAGCAGAGCCATATGGTGGCACACAGCTTGTTGAGGTGTCCACCAGCCGAGGACAACTGCTGGGGGAATGAGGAGGAAGAGCCCAGGCCAGAACGCATGAGGGACAAGGAGGGTGCTGGAGCAGTGATGGAGAAGCAGTGAGACAGGGTGCGCCCGGCTGCGTGACACACATCTGCATCGCTCAGGGCTGCCCCCTTCCCCACGCCAGTGGGGACAGACCCCGCCGCGCCAGCGGAGCAGGGGGTCCTGCTGGGTGCACTGATCCCTGCCGAGGGGTCCCGCACAGCGCTGCTCTGCTTTATCCCTGCAGCACCAAGCGGGCTGGAGAACCCGCCAGCCCGCTGAGCTGCGCCCGCCGCGGCACGAGCAGCACCCGCGCTCAGGACGGTGGCCAGGGGTGGCTCGGGCAGCCACCCCATGTGCCCCCTCGCCAGGCCCAGGGCCCTTTCCCTCTCGGCAGGGCGCTGCTCCTCCTTATCTCACTTCCGCGTGCCTTTCCGCAGGCAGCGCTATCGCCGGCGCGCGCGGGCTGGGGGCTGCTTCCCACCCCGCTCCAGGCCCGGCCGAGCGTGGGCCAGGCCCGAGCCTCGCTCCAACCGCAGAGCTATTTTGGGATGTTTGTTTGTCCCAAAGGACCCTGTGCGCTGAGGGAGGGGGAGCAGTGAGGCCTTGTGCCACCAGCCAGCACCCCCCAGGCCAAATGCCAAACTGGTCCATGTGCTACAGCCCTCCCGTGGGGTCGCGGCTGGCAGGGAGGACATTTGCACCCGCTCCCCGGGCCCACCACAGGCATGAGCTGGCATGGGGCACGGAAAGGTGCCCGTGAAGGATGAGGTTGTGCTGAGGGGCTCCTCCATGCCCACGCTCCTCCCAGATGCTGCGCTCCTGGAGGGGGTGCCTGAGGACATCCTCTGCTTCTCCCGCTCCTTTGAGGACCTCACATGCTTCTGGGATGAAGAGGAGGAGGAAGAGGCCAACGGTGGGAAGTGCCGCTTCTACTACTGGTACAGCAGGTAGTACATGGTGCCAATACTGCTCAGCTTTCCCTTGGCCCAGCCTGGCACACACCACGACACTCAGCTCCCGTGGCACCCAGTGTGCTGGGGTTCTCCATGGCCAAGGCTGCAGAGCTGCTGCGAGCTATAGGGTATTTAGTGCCGTGTATGCCCACGGCAGGGCTGGGGCTGCTGGTGTCCCAGGTCTTTGGTGTCCCAAAAGGCGCTCTGCAGTGGATTGGGGTGCAGGGAAGGAGCTGGTGGCACCTCTGGCTGCTAAGGTGTTGCTGCCAGGACCCCTCTCCTCCAGCCTGGCCGCAGGCGTGTGCTGGGGGATCGCTGACTCCCCATTCTCCAGGGAGAAGCCCAAGGCGTGCGCAGTTTCCACGCAGAGCCAGGGGGCCGGCGGCACGCGGCACGTGTGCGTGTTCCCCAGTCAGGACGTGCGGCTCTTCAGCCAGCTCTCCGTCCTCGTCGTGAACACCACCAGCAACCAGACCAAGTACTCGCGGGAGCTCAGCGTGGATGCGGTGGGTGAGTCCCCGCCACGGTGCAGTGCCCACAAGGCAGCAGCTGGCCCCAGGCAAGGCTCAAGGATGCTCCTTGGACTTGACGCTTCATCCTTCCTGCCCCCTGCACTCCAGGGTCTGTGTCACAGACAGGCTTGGAGCAGCCCCACATGGTGCCACCTGCAGCAGTCCCTGTAGGGGCTGGGAACACCATTCACGTCCTGGCAGGGAGGCAGCCCTGGGGCGAGGGCAGGGCTCCTCCAGCCCCTCAGCACAACGCAGGGGGCCATGTGTGCGTGGGGCTGCGCAGGAGGGCCAACACTGTGGCATCTTCCTCGCAGGTCTCATTGCGCCCCCAACAAACATCACGGCCACCTGGACTGGGGCAGCAGGGCAGCTCTGGGTCACCTGGCAGCCCCCACTCACTGAGTACCTGAACTTCTTCCTCTACGAGGTCCGTTACTGCGCGGAGGGCTCTGGGGAGGCGCCCTGCAGCCTAACGCCGGGCCCCAGCAGGCGGCTGGTCCTGCAGGCCAGCGGCACCCAGGCGCCCACCCCTGAAGGAGCTGCAGCCTCCGCAGGAGCTGGGCAGGTACGTACAGAGGACAGGGCCGCACAGGGGTCGGGGCCATGGCTGCTCCTCAGCCTCACGCCCCTCCTGCAGGGTCTTGTACTGACCGACAGCTGGGTGCTGCTTCGGGACCTGCGGCCTGGGGTGAGGTACCACATCCAGGTGCGCAGCAAGCCCGACGGCCTCTCCATGGATGGCGTGTGGGGGCCCTGGTCCGGGGCAGTGGCTGCAGAGACACCCCATTCCTCTGGTGAGCGGCTGTCCCCACTGCCAGAGCTCGGGCGCGGACACCCAGGGAGCGATGGCTGGGGGGTGAGGGGCAGGTGAGGGGCAGCACCCAGGCGCGGGTGGCTCAGGGCGAGGGGAAGCAGCCTGCTCCCGCCCTGGCTCCCCCTGCCTGCCCAGGAGACATCGGCCTGCTCTGCACCACCCCTGACCTGCAGCGCGTGCGCTGCGAGTGGAGCTGGGACCCCGCAGACGCCGGCAGCTCCCACGAGCTCTTCTATCGGGTACCCCAGAGCAGGGCTGGCACAAGGTAAGGGCATGACTGGGGCACGGCGCTCACGGGCACGGGGCGCACACACAGTGCCATGTCCGGCGCTGTGCCTGCTGCACCGTGCCCTGCCACGCCGCGACCTGCCTCACGCCACGTCCCACGCTGCCCACCAACACTGCTCTTCCCACTGCCACCTCAGGCCCTGCTGACTCTCCGGCTTGGGGCCAAGTGGGGCAGCACAGGCCTCACAGGGCCAGGAGAGAAGCCCCAGCAGAGCAGGGCTGGCAGCAGGCGAGGGCAGCGGGGCTGTGGCTGAGGGGCTGACGCGCTACTTCCGCAGGGACGAAGTGTGGCAGCGGTGCGAGGCAGTGAGCGTGGCGGCCCAGGGCACCCACGCCTGCACATTTCAGCCCACGGCTGGCAGAGCCATCTCTGTCCTGGTGAACATCACCTGGCCGCACACGCGGCCCACGCGCAGCTACTTCAAGGAGCCCTTCTGGCTGCACCAGGCTGGTGAGTCCCAGCACCGACGCCGCCCACAGCCAGCTGGCAAGAGGCCCTTTCAGACCTGGCAGTGACACATCCTGTTTTCACAGTGCTCACAGACCCCCCGCAGCTCCTGCAGGCCACGGTGGTGCAGGGCCGGCTGAGCCTGCAGTGGGTGCCACCCCTGGAGGAGCTGGCGCAGCAGCTGGTCTATCAGCTCCGCTACTCCGTGGAGAACAGCCACGACTGGAAGGTAACAGGGTGGACCGGCACCCTCTGCCCACAACAGCCGGGGCTCCCCCGAGCAGCCCTGGCCCTGCTGCGCTGCAGTGCTCAGCCCCCGCGCGAGGGGATGCCGGCAGAAGCTGTCATCGCTGATTCAGCTCTGCCCTGCAGGTCTTGCAAGTCCCACGAGCAGCCAGGAAAGAAGTCCTGGACCTGCGTCCTGGCGCCCGCTACCTCGCCCAGGTGCGAGCCCAGCCCAGCGGGCCATGGTACCAGGGCAACTGGAGCGCCTGGTCCAAGCCTGTGGTGGTTGATGCCATGGCTGATGCGGGTAAGGGGTAGGGGACACGGGGCACTGGCCAGAGGGTGACAAGGCTGTGAGGGGCACAGGGATTCAGTGCTTCTCCTCCAACCCAGACTGGATCATCCCAAGCGTTGCGGTGGTGCCACTGCTCTTCATGGGAATGCTCCTGGGGCTGAGGTGCACCTTCCCCTCTCTGTACAGGTAAGGCCTGAGCCACGTGCACCTCCTGCCTGCACCTCACTGGGACAGGGGCAGCCTGAGGCTTGGCCACCCTGTCCCATGGACTCTGCCTAGGACACACTGAACTGGGCTTTGTCTTTGTCACCCCCCTTCCTTCCACCCAGCAATGTGAAGGAGAAGCTCTGGCCACCTGTCCCAGACCTGCACCGTGCGCTGGGTAACTTCCTCAACGAGAGCACCAAGCACGGCCAGGTGAGGAGGCCACAGCAGGGTCCCCACACTGGGGAGCTGCCCTGGCCCCAACAGTAACCCCGCTGTTCTACAGTTGAGCCCTCTCCAGCAATCCCAGCCAGAGGAGCACCTTCCCTGCCTCCCTCTAGGCACTGGAGAAGAGTGCACAGGGAGCAGGGAACGGCCTCCGAGCCCCCATGCCCCACCATGGCAATGCCCTGGCTCCAGGGGCAGGGCTAGGAGGCACCAGGCTGGGGGCCACCCTACTCAGCTCCTCAGGGACGCCTCGAGGCATCCAAGATGGCTCCCCAGGGCATCTCGGGGCACCCAAAATGGCTCCCCTGGGGCACCTCGGACACTGAACATGGCTCCTCAGGGGCAGCTCAGGAGATCCCATGCTGCAAGAGCTGCCCCAAACAGTGTCCCCTCTCCCCACAGGCCCATGCCTTCTACAAGCAGCCCCCGGAGGACACAGTGCAGCCCTGCCTGCTGGAGGTGCTGCCAGGCCGCTGGGCCACCGAACCGCCCAAGGGGCCGCCAGGGCAGCAGGAAGCCGGCAGGATGCCCGGGGGCCTCCCTGCCGAGCGGGGCCCGCCGTGGGGCTCTGCCGAGCGCCCCGCGCCCACCACGGACATCGCCAACCAATCCTATCTCCTCATGAGCGGCTGGGAGCCGCGGGGGCCGCCCTGAGAGCGGCTCCTCCTCCGCGCCCGTGCCATAAACAAGATGCGGACGGACACGGGCTCAGCTTCCTCTCCTTCGGCCTCCTGCGCCTCCCCACCAAAAGCCCCCGTACCGCTCCGCCCCGCGCTGCCCCCCCCGCAGTGCGCGGCGGGTCGGGCCCGGCGCAGAAGGGGCGCCCGAGGAGGCGGCGCGACACAGCCCCCCCCCCACCCGACGCCTCTCCGCCCTCCCACTGCCGCCGCCGCGCAGAGCCCCGCCCCGCCGAGCGGCCCAACCAATCGCGGCGCGGTCGCCAGGGCAGCGCGCGGCCGTTGGGGTTTGAAGCGGCCAATGAGAGGCGCGGCCGCGCGGGGTTTAAGTGTTGCGCGGAGCGGGGCTGTGTGAGCCTCGAGCGGAGAGTGCAGGTGGTGAGGCAGGGGCGCGCGGGCTTGAGGGGATGGGGGCCTTGTGGAGGCCGAGAGGTCCCTTTGGGAAGGAGGGACCGGAAGCGAGACGGAGCGGAGTGAGGCGGGGGGGGTGTCTAGCGGCGCGGCGGGGGCCGCCCGGGTGCCGCCGCTGGGTCCCCGCTGGGTCCCCGCTGAGGCCGCTGCTCCGCCCGCAGCGCCATGGCGCAGTTCGTGTTCGAGGCGGACCTGCACGGGCTGCTCAAGCTGGACACGCCGATCCCCAATGCACCGCCCGCGCGCTGGCAGCGCAAGGCCAAGGAGAGTGGCACCCCCGGGCCGAGCCCTGCTGCCGGTGTGTCGCCCATGAAGCCGGCCAACCGCTCGCACAGCGCCAGCAAGACGCCCTCCAAGACCCCCGGTGAGCAGTGAAGGGAGTGGGGAGCACCCAGGCCTTGCCAGGCTGCATGGGCCTGCTGGCTACATGGAGCCTGGGAAGGCTGCATGGAGCCCTCCCAGGTTCAAGGTGGGCTTGGCTGCATGTACTGTGTGTGTCTGAGCTGCTGTCCCCAGCAGTCCCTTGCTGCCTTACTCTGTGCTGTGGCACGTGTGGGAGGGTGTGTGCTGGTGGCTCTGTGTCCTGCCCCCACATCCCCCTCTTACCTGGGAGCATTGGGATTGCTGTGCTAGACCCAAGGCTGTGTGTGATGGGGCACTGGGTTATGACTGGGGACTGCCAGTGTACAGTGTGGTGCAGAGGTCAGAAATGAGTTGTCTGTAAGTTGTATGGAATATGTAATGATGCTCTGAGCCTTCCTATCATTGTAGAACTTCTCTGCTGTGTATTATGTAGTCCCTTGCTGGTGGAATGCTTCTCAGGGTTTTAGTTTTGCTGCTTCTCTTGAAAGTGCTAACACAAGCTGTCTGGCTGCTGTAAGACAACATGCTTATGAATGCAGGTAAATCAGGATCCAAAATCCAGAGCACACCAACAAAGGCTGGAGGGGACCGCTACATTCCCAACCGCAGCACTATGCAGATGGAAGTGGCCAATTTCCTCCTAACCAAAGAGAATGACCCTGCTGAGGATTCCCCTACCAAGAAGGTGAGCGTGCTGCTGGCTATATTATGTTTGTAATAACAAGCATTGTGCAATAGTTAATGCAATAGTTAATCCTCATTTACCTTTGTTGGAGAAGCTAAAATGTCTGGCCTTGTGAGGCTCCCAGCTCCAGTGACTATAGCTTCTAGCTCTGGGCTTCGGGAGCCTGGGCTGAGGTGGAAGCTGTAGTGGCCATAAGTGGAATGGGTGCGCAGCCACCATGCGCGAGGCTGAGCGTTGCTACTCTGTGGGGATGCTTCCTCAGGTACAAAAAAAAAAAAAAAATGTGGAGCCTCCTGTTTTCATGCTGGTCTGTGTGGCTTCTGGTACCAATATTCAACTTTAAAGGGGTAATGAAGCTTTTGAATTGAGCAGACTGCAGAGACACAAAGCTGTAAGCCTGCACACAGTGAAACTGCTGGTGGTAGCTATTCTAGGACAATGTCTATATGGGGAGCTATTCTGGAATGTGTACACAGTGTTCCCAAATCTGTTTATGAAGCACAGGGTCCCTTGTGGCTGTGGCTTCCCCTCTGGCAATGAGAAATGTTGAGTTTGCCCCTCTTTTGTATGAAAACTTTTTGAGCAGGACACAGTGCCAAGGTCTGAGGAAAATCTACTTTGAGCTGTCTGTATGTAGCAGTCTCCTACAGTACAGCCATGTACCTTCTGATTCAGGAAATGAGTGCTGGGCATGTGCTCCAGCAGCAGTGCCTAAGCCTGGACTTTATGCTTCAAATGAGTCCTGCTGAGGCTGTTTCCTTTCTTTAGGAGCAACAGAAAGCCTGGGCAGTGAACCTGAACGGTTTTGACGTAGAAGAGGCCAAGATCCTTCGCCTTAGTGGAAAGCCCCAGAATGCCCCAGAAGGTAGGATGTTGATGCTGGGTCTGCCAGAGAGCTGACTCACCTGAAGAGATTTGGGGAGGGGAACTGTAACTCAGGGGAGAGAACAACTGACTTCCTCAGAGCTCTTGCGTGCTGTGTCTCCCTCCTAGCTTTCCTGAAGTTGGCAGTCTGGTGAAACAGTTATATTGAAGCTCTTTACAGAACTACACATAATTAAGAAGAACTTACACTGCAAATGGCAAATCTGCATGTTGTCTGTAAAGGCCTCATGCTCTGCTGCAGACTTAGCAGCTTAACTGTTTGTAAATGTGGTGGGATACAGCAAACCGTGTGCTTTTCATCTAAGCACATTCATGTGAATTAGGAAACTGGAACCTATCCTGTCCCAGCTATTAACGGCGGTGATGTTGATTTAGTGGCAATAGCAGGGACAAACTGGCCGTGTACAGGATTGACACCTGCAGTGTGAGCACACACAGTGTGTTCCTAGGCATAACTTGTCTCTTCTCTCTGGTGTTTGACTTTCATGGGAAAGGTCTGCTAGCTGGATGAACAGCTATAATCCAGGAGGAAACTTAGGATAAAAGTGTTTTTCTGCACACAGGCTATCAGAATAACTTGAAAGTGCTTTACAGCCAGAAGACCACACCTGGCTCGAGCAGGAAGAATGGTAGATACATTCCCTCAATGCCAGATCGAATTCTTGATGCACCTGAAATTCGTAATGACTACTGTAAGTAGGCTGCCATGCTGAGTGGGCTCTGAGGTGGTTCTGCCTTGATGTGCCACTGGGAGGTGTCTGTTGCTTCTTCTTGCTCTCTTGTTGAGAGGCTACACCACTCCTGCCCCACTTCTGCAGTTGGGATGGGTTTGGGAAGGCAATTTAGTGACCAATTTAGTGTCATTCTTGTTCTTCAGCTCCTGTGAGCTCCTGGTTCCATTAAGATACTTCTGAATAATGCTTTGAAGGAGTTTTATTGTAACACGTTGCATTTCCTCACCACTTTTTTCCCCCTTTGTCTAGATTGTGTAAGTGCAACTTTGTTAAACTTTATTCTCTTTGCTGAAACATTTGCATGAGTTTGACCGAGCCTGAGGTCAGCTTATGAATCCCACATCTATGAGCAAGATCTGAATGAAAACAACAGAAAAACACTGGCTACATTTTCTCCAGTGTTGTTCTAAGCACTGGAGCTAATTTGGCTGATTTGGGGTCTTATTCTTCCAGCCTGGCATGGGTCACTCCTGGAGTGTCTGTGTGTAGCCTTACAGGAGCAGTGATCCAGAGTGCTGTGTGAGTGTCTTGGATCAGGGCTATCTGACCCTGTTAGCTGGGCACAGCCCTGGAGGCTGCCCCTTAACCACACTCATGCTTAGGTGGAAGCTGTGGCAGCAGCCCTGGGTGAAGAGTTTTTGCTGCTGTGCTGAGGTGTGCACAGGGCTCTCCAGCTGAGTATAGTGTCCTGCACTGCTCTTACAAATTGTAGATCTCAATCTTATTGACTGGAGCTCGCAGAACTTCCTGGCAGTGGCTCTGGACAACTCTGTGTATCTGTGGAATTATTCCTCGGGGGAGATCATCCAGCTGCTGCAGATGGAGCATCCAGATGATTATGTTTCTTCTGTGTCATGGATTAAAGAAGGAAACTACCTTGCTGTTGGCACAAGTAATGCTGAGGTCCAGGTGAGTATAGGAACAAAACTAGGTGTTGTCTAAGGATTGCCGAAGATGGGGACTGTTGACAAAGTCTCAACTAGCAGCAAATGGGTGCTGTGCATTCTGACCTGTCTTCACCCCACAAGTAGGACAGCTGTTGAGTGTGTGTGTGGGGGGGCTTTACCCCCTGTTAAGCAATGAGTTGTTGGCCTTGATGAGCATCTGCCAAGTAAAATAGGTGACCTCTGATGGAGGAACACACAGGACGTCTCAGGACATTGTACTCTGCCATGGCAGATAACAGCTATTATCTGAAAGAATCCTTATAGTCATGTCAGCAGAAAGTGGCACAAATCCAAAGTAGCTGTGCATGTCTTTGCCATCAGCTGCTACTCTCCAACAAGCTGTTTGTGGCTTCCATTGCAGTGGGAGTTTTCTCTGCAGTCTTGTCTACCAGTGGTTGTGCCCCTGGCTAGTGAGGACCCGCTAGCCAGGGAGTTCAACAAGCTGTAGCCAAAGTTCTGGATAGCGACTAACTGCAGCAGCAGGCAGTATTTGACTTTGTGGTTTTCCAGAATTTGGATTTACTTCTTGCTCTGTAGGCATGAGGTATGAATTTATATCTGGTCCCACACTGGAAAGATAGAACACCAAAACCTGTGCAGTGGGGTTCCTGTGGCTAAAATAAGGGTGGTATTGGCTGTTTTTTTGGTTTTGTTTTTTTGTTTTTTTTTTTTTTTTTTTTTTTTTTTTTTTTTTTTTTTTTTTTTTTTTTTTTTTTTTTTTTTTTTTTTTTTTTTTTGGTATGCTGGAAAACTTAGTGCTCTGCTTCTTTAGCTATGGGATATACAGCAGCAGAAACGCCTCCGAAATATGATCAGTCATTCTTCACGTGTGGGTTCCCTGAGCTGGAACAACTACATCCTCTCTAGGTAAGATTGTAACTATGTAGGGTTGAATATCAAATCTGACTGTTGGGGGTTCCTCTCTCAGATCCGCACACACTGTGGTCAGGGATGGCTTGGAGGATCTTCTGGCCTGGCTTGGGATTCCTGTTCATCCCAGTCCATTTGGATCATGGGTAGAAGGTCTCTCTTCTTGCCCTCTGTGCTGAAGTTGATATCCTGTGGCTGCCTTGCCTGCTCACAGCAATACCCAGTGATGTTGGTAATACTGTCTGGAACCCAGCAGTGCCTAAGGCAGCCTAGCAACACATGAGCACAAAGATGGCTTGCAGTGAAAACGTGTCTGCCTGACCCTGCCAATCTACTTTCTCTCTCCAGTGGGGCACGGACTGGCCATATCCACCACCATGATGTCAGAGTGGCTGAGCACCATGTGGCCACACTTACTGGCCACACACAGGAGGTTTGTGGACTCAAGTGGTCGTTAGATGGTCGTTACCTGGCCAGCGGTGGCAATGACAACCTGGTGAATATCTGGCCTTGTACGCAAGGAGACAGTGGGGACTTTGCTCCTGTACAGACCTTCACTCAGCACCAGGGTGCTGTCAAGGTGAGCGTATGGGTGCTGGGGTGAGGTGTGGTGTGGGTGCATGTCTGTGTACAAGGCAGACATGAGGATTTGCTGCACCTCTTCTCCCGAGATGGACATTGCTGTCTTGCCTCTAACATTCTTGTCTTATAATTAACACTTTTCTTGCAGGCTGTGGCCTGGTGTCCATGGCAGTCAAATGTTCTAGCCACAGGAGGTGGCACTAGTGACAGATACATCCGGATTTGGAATGTGTGTTCAGGCACCTGCCTCAGTGCTGTTGATGCCCATTCTCAGGTGAGGCATGAACACCAGCTCAGGGTTCAATGTCTGTATGGAGCTGCTGGCTTCCAAGGTCTGGGAAAATGGGAAAGGATGGAACGGTCAGTGCTTGGCTCTGGGTGAGGTGTTTGCATGAGCAGCTTGCCTCTTACCTGTGTTACTGCCTTTTCCCAGGTTTGCTCTATTTTGTGGTCAACGAACTACAAGGAGTTCATTTCAGGCCACGGCTTTGCACAGAATCAGCTGGTGGTTTGGAAGTATCCAACGATGGCCAAAGTCACCGAGCTCAGAGGTAGGCTGGGATCTTTGCCCAGAGCAAGGCCAGGAAAGGCTGCCTGCCCTAGAGTAAAGGCTGGTGGGATCTTTGTCTTGAGCAGGCTTTTGAGGTCTTGCCTGGAGTGCTGATGATGCAGATGAATGGCTGGGGGGATGCTGCTAGAGAGAGGCACCTCTGGGGGGATGCTGAGGAAAGATGTGTCCTCCAAAGGAGCACTTGGGGTGTGAACCCACACTGCCTTGGCATGGAGCAGGTACAGCTGTGCAAGCTGCAGGGGCCTGGGGGGCCTGCCAAATGTGGGGTGAATGTGACTTGTAGAACCAGCATGAGGGGAAATGGGGCCCATGAGCCCAGCCCTAACTGCACCACTGCTCCTCAGGGCACACAGCCAGAGTGCTGAATCTCACCATGAGCCCAGATGGCTCAACAGTGGCATCAGCAGCTGCTGATGAAACTCTGCGACTCTGGCGGTGTTTTGAGATGGACCCCATAAAGAAGAAGGAAAAGGAGAAGGCCAGCAGTGCCAAAAGCAGCATCATTCACCAGGGCATCCGATGAGTGCACAGACCTGCTGAGGGGAGGGGGGAAAGGGGCCTATATTGTACAGTATTTTAAATGTTAATAAACATCTTCAGTTCCATATTTTAATTTTTATGGAGTTTAATGGAAGAAATGGCCCTGGCCTATAGTACCAAGCAACTCCTTCTAAAGGGCTTAGCTTGGGGCAAGTGGTGGAGCTGCCTTGTTCCTTAAGGCTGGCTCACCAGTCACACAGTTTGGGCCTGGGAGAGGGAGGACAGGACCCCAGCAGCAGCAGTGCCTCACCTGGGAGAGGTCCCTTAGGGGCTGGGAGGGCTGTGCTGACTCAAGAGCAGCTCTACCACGCTGAGGAAGCAGCAGCCCTGAAACACTCCTGGTCTGTCTGCTTGCAGCACTAACTGCTCCTCTGAGGAAGCTGATGTATTAGTTTCCTATTCACTCTTACTTTAGCAAAGCTGTATCAGGAAAAGCCAGGTTTCTTGGATATCTAATCTTTTTCAAACCAGCAGCACTGAAGCAGCCTGACCTTCTGGCTTTGGATACTGCTTCTGGTCTGCTGGTTCTGGCAAGAAAAACAAGAATGTTAATGAACAAGAGCATAAACAGGGCTTGTTTTTTTTGTGTGTGTGTGTTTTTTTTGTTGGTTTTTTTTTTTTTTTTTTTTCCCCCCCCCCCCTCCTTGAGAAACACTTAGGGAGTGAAAAAGCTTTTGTTTCTAACAGCCTGCAAAGCTCTTGCTTGCTGGTGGGGGCAGGAGGCAGTAGTTGTAAGCCCCAGCACCCCCTGAGCAGGGAGCTGTCTCAAAAGAAGCTCTTGCCTCTGGCAGAGCCCTCTATCCCACCTCCACAACTCTGTCCTTAACTAACTTGGGCTGGGGGCTGCTTTGGGCCCCCAGGGCCTGTGTTAGGTACCAAGTGTGGGGGATCATCCTTATTCCAGCAAGGAGGGGAGCTGTGTTTGGCAGGCTGAGCCACAGCAGAGGTAACATCTGTCTGCTGCAGCGGCCCCTGGCCTTGCTGCAGCCAGGAGCTCTGCCCCTGCCTCTCCTTTCTAGTGCTAGGCTGAAATAGCAGTCGGGGAGAGAGGTTAATCAGTAGAGAGGAGCTGTAAGGTTGGGCCTATGGGTGTAAGGGGGGAGTCCAAAAAAATACCTGCACCAGGAGCTGGAAGCATGAGCTGTAACAGCCAGGGCCAGTGCTGAGGAAGAGGGGGGTGAGGGCTAGACTACAGTGCGAGTAAAGCTTGATGCAGTTACACTAGCTGCTACCCCAGGCGACAAGCAACTGCACCACGTGCAGTCAACCTTCCTAAGGCAGCCCTGAGCACCTCCCTGTGCTCCCTGCTGTGGGAGCAGAAGCCCTGGGGCCAGCTGAGGCTGTGCCCAGGAAAGCAGGCACAGGGGCAGGTGCCACCATAGCTGGGACCCTGCTGTAGCAGTGGTGTCTCTGCTGGGGCTTGGTGCTGAGCATGAGAAACAGGTTATGTCAGTCTCAGCTCTGCTGCTGCCCTGGCAGGGTGGTACACCAGCCAAACTTGGCTTTGATTGAGGCAAGAGGCAGCTGGGGCCCCGCTGCACCGTGTGCCGGGGGGCTGCAGCTGCCCCAGGGAGCCCATGCTGCAGGCTGCGCACAGGCCCAGAGCAGCGCGGCGCTGATTAGCAGCCCGGCCTCTGCAAAGCTGCTCTGCAAAGCTGCTCTGCAAAGCCGGGGCCAGCCGCTGCCCTACAATTAGCCAAGGGTGGATTATTAACTGCTTCCTCCTTCCCCTGAGCGCGGTACCACACAGCACCAGGCTCCGGCTCTGTAAGCTGGCTGGAGCCTTCCCGGACACCTGCGTGGGGCTGTGCTGGGCCAACCCAGCCCCATCACCCCCCTGCCCCCAGCAGAGCTGCCCTACAGGCCCCATGCTGAGCAGGGCAGAGTGGGGCACAGTGCAGCCCGGGAGGAGGAGGAGGCAGAATTGGAGCGCAGGCTGGGGCAGCTGAGCAGCCCGGGGTGCTGCTGGCCCGCCAGAATTTAGCCACGTGGAAGGAGCCAGAAAGAGGCAGCTCTGTCCTCCTTCAGGAGGAAATCCTAGAGTGGGAGCTGGACCCAGGCAGGGAACAGGAACCTGCACAAGGCTTGACCCACCCCCAGAGCTGAGCTGTAGTGGTCGGAGCCCCTGCCCCATCCCCCAGGCAGCCCCAATGTTGGGTGACTTAAAGCAGATCTGTCCTCTGTTGCCCCAGCTCAATGCGGCTTCCAGTACTGAGCCTGACTCATGGGCTGTTCCTAACCCTGTGAGAAAGGCATCGCATGCCTGAAAGCTGGTGTAGTTTTTCCATGTAGTCCAACATAACAGCAGTTTGTCTTTCTCAGATAGAGCCTGTCCTGCCGCTGTCCTTAGCACTAACGCATCCCCAGTAATTTCGGTTTGAAGGGCAGCCCTTCAAAGCCCTCTGAGCATTACTGGAAGGTGATGCTATTACAGCACCCTGCCTTTGGTGGCATTCTGCTCCTAGTGTCCTGAAGCAAGAGGAAGAACCCAGGAAGGAGCCAGACTGACCAAGCAAGCTCAGGAAACACTGCCATATAAGGTGTGAAATCAGTTTGGAGCAAGCAGCCTGAACAGAACATGACAGCATATAAATTACTTAGGCATATGGCTGGCCCATGGGAAGATCACTGCTAACAGGGACAATTGGAGGAAGGGAGAGCAGAGCACGTGTCAGGAACAACCCTTGTTTCAAAATACCAAGCCTAAGTAGTTTAAAGTATTGTTACTATTTTGGGCAGGAGCAGGCTCTACTACAAGGCAGCCAGCAGGGAAGAGGTGACGCTGCATGGAGCTCAGTGGCAGCTGGGCCATTGCCTACATGTAGCTCCTGAAGCAGCAACTCTTGGGCTCCCAACAACTGCTCTTGCCCCTCCTTGCACAGGGACAAGCAGCAGCCCCTGGGGGAGAAAGCACAAGTGGCCCCAGCATCAGGACTTCATCTGTTCGGGAGCCACGAGGCCTGTCAGCCAGGGTGCGAGCCCGGGCACAGCCAGGCAGAGCGGCAGCAGGAGCTCAGGATGCTGGGGAAGCGTGGGGGGAAAGGGGCATTTTCTACAGGTCAGCACTTGGCACCCCCGGCACGCAGGAGCCTCCTCATCCCAGCAACTGTAGCTGCTGCAGGGCCCTCGCCAGCAGAGCCCTGCCAGGAGCAGCAGGCCCGCAATGACAGTGGCAGCCAGCCGGGCTACCGCCTTTGTCCGAGCCACAAATGTTCCGGCTTCCTGCCCTTCTTCCTAGGGTCCAGACTGGCACCTAGGCCTGGCCTCCGTGCTTGACAGGGCCAGAGCCCAAGGGAAACAAGGCAGCTCTGCAACCCTGGGATGAAAAGAGAGCATCTCGGCTGCTAGCAAGGGGCAGAGCCCAGCACTGCCAGCAGTGACGCACTCTGCTTAAGCAGATGCCCTGCTCCCCCCTTCAGAAAGCAACTAACTGGGCCCCCTGCGCTGCCCCATCACTGGGGTTTCCAAGGGCCTCCCCTCAGAGCATTCCCAGTGGATTTCTGAAAAGCAACAGCTCTGGCTGGCTGGCCCTGGTCCCAGCTGCCCCCATGCTCCACCCCAGCCATTCTTTCACAGGGTGGAACCGCTTTCACAACTGGAGCCCTGACACATTTCCTGCCCTGAGCACTGCTCTACCAAAGCGCTTGGAAACAATCCTGCCCTCTGCTTCATCAGCAGACTATATCTCTCTGTCTTCCCCCAAACACACAAACCTGCTACACCAGCTGCTTCTCCCAGCCCTGCCTCCAACCACACTGGGCAGGGCCAAGCACCTGGAACAGCTTCAACACGGGGCAAGCCAGGAAAACAAGAGGGCGCAGCCATTTCTCCTTCTGTCTGTTTATTTTTTTGGTAGAAGAGCAGCCCAGCCTGACTGGGCCTGGCTCCTTCACCTCATCCTCAAGGCCACTGCCATGGCTTTGGTTACAGGCAGAGCAGGTGACAGGCGCCAGGCCAGGACTGCGGCTGTGCTGCCTGCTGTGGGGCAGGGCCCCCCCCAGCCCAGCCCTGGGGGGCCCACAGAGCCAAGGGGTGCTCTCTGTCACACAGCACAGCAGGACATGGCCCAACCATCTTCCTTTGTGCTGACATGGGCCAGAGCAGGGCTGGTCCCAGGCAGGATAACCCAGGAGCTGTTTCTAGGGACAATTATTGCTCAAGTCTTGCATTTACAGGAGTGGAAGTGGTCCAAGTCAAGGCTGAGCCTCCCCGCTCTAGAAGAAGCCACCAGCTGCCATTCAGGATCAGGTAAGTGTGGCTAAAGCTCAAGCCCACAGATGGGCAAGGCAGCTGGGCCTTCTCATGCGGTAGAGGCACCTCAGGCTGTCACAACCCCTGCCACACACCAGGCACAGGGTTTGTGTATTGCACTGGGCAGCTCTGGGCCTCAGGTGCCACCCTCACTGCCCCTACATTCTCCACAGCCATGCCTGAGCACCAACACCAGGGCACAACGCTCCACCCGGGCACACGGGGACCAGAGGGGGAAGGCACATGCAGCACCGTGGCACGGACAAGGTGGCACAAGGCATGGTAGAGCAGGAATATTCACACTTGTGCTGGCAGCAGCAAGCAACCAGGGGCAAGTCTGCTCATCCATACTGGTTCCGATGAGGGAAGAGGAGAGGGCACCAGGACAGGGACCGGTCTCTTCTTTTGGTCCTACTCAGAAGGAAGTGAGCCCCAGGCAGAAGGGCCAGATTCAGGCACTTTGGGGAAGTTCCTTTGGAAACACTGGAAAGGGGCTGCAGCCCCACAGCTGTGATGCAGGCAGCTGCCTCTCTGCTCAACAACACTGAAAGCAGCATGAGCCCTCCCAACAGCGGGAGAAGCTGCCCATGGCTGCTCAGAGCAGAGGGGCTGGGCATGCAGACAGAGGACAGCAGGGCCGGGCACAGGGGTACAACAGTCTGTAGGCACTTGATTTGGCTAGTGGCACCCAGGAGCAGGGGAACAGGTCCCAGCTGCCTCTGCCCCGGGGCTCTCATTGGCTCTGGGAGGGCCTTGCCCTCTAGTTGGCTTTGACCTTGCCGTTGGTGACTGTGCCATTCTCATGGATGCTGCTACCATTGTGCTGGGCTGCTTGCTGAGCCGTTCTGGGCAACCGTTTGCCCTTGGTGTAGGACTGGTACCAGAAGTTGGAGAATAGGATGAAGAAGATGGTCCCATAAATCCAGATGAGGTGGATGAAGATGGGAAACTGGTACTGGCAGCTGGGCATGAAGTAATACTGGGAGATGTGGACGGAGACGATCACAAACTGTGCCTAGGAGCCAGACAAACAGGGACCCACGTTACACATTGGAGCAATGTCAGGGATCACACTACAGCCAGCCTTTCCAAGAGGAAAGAATATGTTCCTTTCCCACCCCAAAGCACAAGTCTATGATGCCTCTACAGTGAGGGACAGCCAGCAACTACATGAGAAAGGAACAACCACTGGAGATATGAGGATACTTGAACAACACAAGCATCCACGCTCCCAGTGTGAGCACAGCAGCAGGCTGAGCAGCAGTGGTGCCCCAGCCAGGCCGGGAGGACAGCAGAGGCCCCCAGGGTACCCGGAGGAGCTGGAAGGCCAGGGTGAGGCTGTGGGAGACAAGCACAGCTTGTGGCTACACCTTCCTTAGGAGCAAGGCCTGGCCTGCCCCTCACATCAGAGGCTCTGCTCACAGCACAGACTCACCAGCTGGATGGCCGTGATGTGCTTCTTCCACCACAAGTACTTCTGGAAGGCAGGGCCTGCTGCTGACAGTCCATAGTAGAAGTACATGACGATGTGCACCATGGAATTGATCATGGCGTGGAATGAGCCCATTCCCCCTGTGAGGCAGATGTTTATTAGTGCCAGTCATCTGCAGCAGCCACTCAAGGAGCCAAACATCCCTCCCCCCAGAATGGTGCCCGAGCGTGATGCACTGGAGGGTGCCTCCTTAAGGGACACCTCTCCTTCCCTAGCGCCCAGGTACCCAGCCCATGAAGGCCAGAGAAGCCTTCCCAAGGCACAGGGCCTAATCCCAGCACTTCCCTAGCTGTGCACCTAGCCACGTCCAGCCTTACCTGGACCAAATTTTGCTCCCCACCACCAACTCCAAGGCAGAACAGAATGGTGGAAGAGGTGCAGGAATGTGACCTGTTCATTCTTCTTCCGCAGGACAAAGATCACCTGTAAAGAGAGCTCAACAGCATCAGGATCAGCAGCCTTGGGAACAGCAGGAACAGCCTTGGATATGACTCCCACTATCCAACCTCTGTGATGCTTCATTTCAAACCTGCTACCACCATGTGTTCATCCCTCAGTTTCCATAGCTACACTGTACCAGAGGAGCACCTGCAGTAGCCTAGAGTGGCCTTCCCAGCAGTGATGCTCGACAAAAGCACCGCTGGGTCAAACAAGCAAGGGCTGAAGGAAGCACCTCCCTCGGACACACTCAGCCTTAACTCTTTGCCCAGGAGTGCCGCCAGCCTCAGCTCCCTGTGCCCCCCCTGCCCAAGCACAGGGCTTGCCCAGTGTGTCACTCACCGTGTCTGTCAGTTCAATGAACTTTGAGAAGACAAAGAGCCAGGCAACACGGACCATCTGTAAGAGAGCCGACCCATTAGAGACTCATCTGAGCGCCAGCATGCCCAGGGATCGAGTACCTGGGTCAGTTTAGGAGTCAGAGGCAGGAAATCACCCTGCTCTGGGGCGGACCAGCAGCCGCAACCTCACTGCCCAAACAGGCACTGAAGGCCCTCCCGACTTATAGGGAGAGGGAAGAAAACTCACTCTGAGAGCCTTGGGGTCCTGTGAGAAGTCCACAGGGTCACATCTCCAGGTGTACCCAGTCAGCCACCCAGCCATCAAGAACTGCAACAAAAGCAGGACCTGGGTGAGGCCCAGCACATCACGCCTGCCTCCCAGCCCTCCTCAGGAAGGGCAAAAAGCAGCGCACAGAAGGGCCTCCCATCACATATGCAGCCTGTAAGGTAAGGACTGCTTTACATATGCAAATAATACTCACCTCATAAACTATGTAGAGTGAAAGTCCCACCAGAAAGAAGTTGTATAGCACCATAAACTTCTTCAGGTTTAAAGGCTTCCTGTTGGCCATTAGCCGAGGGCCCAGGGATAGTACGAAGTAGACATATGTCAGAAGGATGCCCATCACAAGGAAGGGAGACTGCATCAGTGGGTAGTCAGCAATGCGGGGGTCTGTGGAGAGAGCCACGGTGCAGGGCAGTAAGCAACCCTGCTGCCAGCAACGCTGCTACCAGAGAGGAGACAAGGACCACCTTGCAAGCCCTGCTCTCCTAGGACAGAAGCTCAGGCAGATGCAGCTCAGGGCTGAAGCAGCAAACAAAATGAAGGTGTAGCCTGAACCCAGAGCTGCAGCTGGGTCAGGGCAGAGACAGGAGGCAGCCAGAGCCAGCCCACATGCAGACAGACTCCTCCACTGTACTGTGGCACAGAGTGGCCCAGCACCCACCTGCTTTCTTCATGAAGTCCTGATACATGGTCACGATCCCCTCCATGGCAGTGGTGGTGACTCTGCAAGGACACAGGAAAGGATCAGGCAGCTGCAGCTGGACAGTTTCTAGCACAGCTTCAGTCATGAGCATGGAGTGAGCACCTCTCTCAGGGGAGCCCACATCAGCATCTGCTCTCCAAGAGAGCCCTGTGCTCCCCGCAGCTCTTCACCCAGCCCCACCATAGCCTCCCTTAGCTCCGCATTTGCTGGGATGGAAGAAGCTGCTTGGGAAACCTACCCTCTTCCACCAGTCCTTCCCCAAGAAGGGATCTTACCACTGCAAGCTACCTAGGTAGGGCTCCAGCCCTAGGGCCTTATCTCCAGCCCTTTATTAGTCTCACTCATGCCACATGTGCCAGGTGTTGCTCATCCACAGCAGCAATCCTGGGTGCCCTTGCCACCCCTACCCACACAGTGAGCATCCCTGTGCCAGGCAGTGAGGAGCAGTGCCTGCATCTGCTGACATTTCCAGATGGGATCTTACTAGGAGCAAGAATGGGCCTGTTGGATCACTGACCTGACAAGGATTACCTCCCATAACCCAGCAGCCCAGGGGCAGGTGCAGGCTGCTCGGCAAAGGCATCTGCACTCCCCTTGCAAAGGACCGCACTGTTCCTGGATTAGTAGGAAGAGCTAAAGGAGAAGGATGTGATTGCAGGGAGAAGGTCTGGCACCCTGAGCACTTGCCCAGCTGCATTGCCAGCACACACCACACTATCCACGTGGAAGCTCTCCAGAGGAGTGCAATCAGGCTCCTGCTGCTGCTGGCCAGTTTGGGAAAGCTCTCCTAGCCCCTGCACCCGCAGGACCTGCCCCTGCAGAGGCCCGTGGCGTGGGGGCAGAGAACATGCCCCAGCTGCAACACGCACAGGCCCAGCCTCCCTGACTCACCCCCTGCAGAAGGTGTTCCTTGCAATTGCTACCAAACAGCCACTCCACCTACCTCCAACCACTGCCTCCTTCCCCTCTCTCCCAGAGCTTTCCTGCTGCCACTCTCAGGAAGCAGACAGCTCCTCCCAGGCCAGCAGAGTGACCCCACAGGCCTCTTCTTACTCTTAGGAAGGTCCTAGTTGGGAATATCCCACAGGTGCAGCCACCCCAGGTCCCTCCAGCCCTCCTTCACCTTTGCAGTAAAGCAAGGAGCAGGGTTTTTTAAAAAGTTCTACCTGAGAGGCAGGCAGGACTGCAGCAGACACTGCAAGACCTGAGTATGGTGCTACAAAGCCAGGAAATGCTTCAATGACATTGCCCAGGGGGCTGCCATGGGCTAGGCACACACCACCCCAGTGCAAGGGGCCTGGCAACTGGGTCTAGTGGGGGCCCAGGATGTTCCTCTAAAGTGGGGAATGCCACACAGCCATTCTGCAACAGCAGTGGGAGGGAAGATCACGTTCTCTTCACTGCTATCCCCCCCAAAATACCCTTTCATCCCCCAAGCAAAGGTCCAGAGAAGGCCAGAGCAGCCACACGGCCTGATTGTGTTGCTGTCCTCCAGAAACCGCTAAATGGGGTTGCTCGTACACCCTTGGAGAGGGCTGCAGCAACAGAGCACAGTGCACTGGGGAGCGAGTCCTGCCTCAGACCATCAGGCAACACTGCAGCAGAACAGACACCATGCTGCCCTCACCAGCCTCAAGCTGGATGGTTTAATAGCAAGTAATACTCATCTGCAGGATCACCCTAATACCAGAGCACCACTAATAGGATCACCTAATACCTGGGCACCACTAAATTATCTATTCTCCACATGTAACAAAGGCCAGAAGAGCGTAGCAGGAGTTGCCACATCCTTGAAAGCCACTCTAAAGGCTTTGACTCTGGGAAACGCTGTAAATAAACTCCTGAAAGCTGCTGAGCTCCAAGCAAGCTCCAAACTCGTCTGTCTAGTTTAGGTTTTAAACCACTATATCCAGCTACACCTTTATTTGTTAGCTTGAGGACTCCTCGAGAGTCAGTTCTCAGCACAAGTACCTGACTGTTCAAGCTCTGTGTTTATCTTATCGAGCTGAATGAGTCAGTTACTACAAGTCCAGGGCAGAGACAAAACTACTGGGGAGCACCTATTCAGGGCAGCTTGGGAAGGGAAGCCAGTGCCAGTGTCGCTCACAGGCTCACAACTACACCCCACACCGCAGAGATGCAGGAGATGTTCAGCCCAGGCACTGTGAATTACTCTAGCAACCACAACACTAACAGCACTGATCAACCAGGACGGCAGCTCAGAACAGCTTGGGGTCGGTCCCACCACACAGGGCGTGGATCCAGTCCTGCCCTGAGCCTGTGAAGGTTGCACAGAGCGTGCGTGCAGGATGCAAGGCCACCCTGGCAGCAGCAAGGGGCCCAACCGCTCCCCAAGCAGCTACAGAAGCCAATTCCACCCACTCGAAGCTGGCACAGAAGTCCCCACGGGCACAAAGAGAAATGCAAGTTTCTCTTACTGTGTAGACACACTCAGCACTTCCACAGTCCCTAATGCCACAAGCTGGGAAGACATAAGGACGGGTTCTGTGCAAGTACCAGGATGTCTCACTGCAACACCAGGAGAGAACTAGCAGGACTGTACCTGCAGATCCTTTCAGAAAGGACCAGGGAGTTTTCCACAGCCTCCCGAGGCTGAACATCTTGCTACACCCAGCTAACACGACACCTCCAGGGCCTCCCCAAGATCACCCTAGGCCTTTGCAATGCTCAATATCCACGCGGCCATGGTCCTGCAGGACAGGTAATGCAGTAGGCCGGGGAATGCTTTGTGCAGCGAATAGACGCACATGGATCTGCCTTACCCCCCACCTTCTCCAGGGATGCAGCCACTGGCCTGGCATGGGCAGTAGAACTGCAGAGCATCCAGGAGCAGAGCCAGGTGTGACCTTCCTTCACCAGCCAGTCAGAGCTCCAACAGCTCCATGCCCAGTATTTCTGCTGCAGGTATGGATTTTGTGCCACTGGTGTTGGCAACAGGGTTTCAGTTTCTGTGACCATGGGACCCTGTTTGAAGACCAACAATCAATGGGGAGAGCCAGGAGACACCTCAATAAGCAGGGCACCTGCGTCTTTGCCAACCTGTTTGTCCAGCCTAGTTAGGAGAGCTTTAAACTAGGCAAGATGGGAGAAGGGGAGAAATACAGTGACTGAGCAGTCAGTGAGGATGTGATTATGGACAATTTCTTGCACCTGCCCTGGGAAACCTGCAGGCTCAGTTACTTCCCTGAAATGACTTCACACCAATGCACACAGCATGGGGAATAAACAGGAGGGATTGGAGATCTGTGCATGGTCACAGGGCCATGATCTCATTGCAATTAGAGACATGGTAGGGTAGCTGACAGGACTGGAGTGCTGCCATGGACAGCTAGGTACTTTTTAGGAAAGACAGGCCAGGAAGGGGAACCTGCTCTTTATGAGCAAGAGCAACTGGAATGTACAAAACTCTGCCTGGGGGTGGATGAAGAGAGAGTTGAAGACTTGGGGTGAAGATTGAAGGACAGGCTAATATGCAAGACACACGTTGTGGGTGTTTAGTACAGGCCAGCTGCTGAGGATGTCAAGGAGGCCTTCTATAGCCAGATGGAAGTGGCCTCACACTCATAGGCCCCTGTTTCTCATGGAGGACTCCAACCACACCAATATCTACTGGAAGGATAACACAATTAACAAACAGCCCCAAAGGTTCCTGTAGAACATTGACAATAACTTTTTGACACAGGTGGTAGAGGAGCCAATGAGGACAGGTGTGCTGCTGGACCTGGTGGGATAGCTGGACCTGGGATAGCCTTGGCTGAGTGATCATGAGATAGAGTTCAGGATTCAGCAAGGAAGATGCAGGAAGATAAGTAGGATTGCAATCCTGGACTTCAGGAGGGCTTAGGCAAGCTTGACACCCACAGACCCATGGGCTCTGCTGAGACACACCCAAGCCTGCTGTAGGGCTGGTGGATGTTATTGTCAAGTCACTCTCCCTCACCTTTGAGACCATGGAGAACAGGAGAGTGACTGAAAGGCACCATCACACCAGTGTGCAAATGGGCAAGAGGAAGGACCCAGACAACCACAGGCCAGTCAGTTTCACCTCCATCCCTGGAAAGGTGATGGAGCAGCTCATCCTCAGTGTTGTCTCTAAGCATGTGCTAGATGAGAAGGTGATCAGAAGTAGCCAGCATGCATTCTCCAAGGGGACATCATGCTTCACCCATCCAATAACCTTCTGTGATAGAAGGATTGGCTGGTTACAGAAGGGAATGTTGAGCAGTAGATGTTCTCCACCCTGACTTCAGCAAGGCTTTCACAATCCCCCATAACATCATCATAGGCAAGCTCAGAAAGTGTGAGTTATACAGGTGGACAGGGAGAAGAATGGAAAAATGGCTGAATGGCAGAGTTCAAAGGGTTGTGATCAGTGGCACAGTCTATTTGGAGGCCTGTAGCTAGTGGTATCTCCCAGGTGTCAGTATTGAGTCAAGTGCTGTTCAATTTACTCATCAGTGACTGGGTAGAGAGACAGAACACTCCCTCCACAAGTTTGAGGAGGATACAAGACTGGAAGGAATAGCTGATACAGTGGAGGAATAGCTGATACAGTGCTGCCCTTCAGAGGGACCTCAACAGTCAAGAGGTGGGAACCTCATGAAGTTCAAAGGCAAGTGCAGAGTCCCACACCTAGGGAGGACTAACTCCATGCACCAGTACAGGCTGGGGCTTGACCTTCTGGAGAGCAGCTCTGCAGAGAAGGACCGGGGGATCCTGGTGGACAAGAGGTTGAACATAAGCCAGCAATGTGCCCTTGAGGACAAGAAGGCAAGTGGTAGCCTGGGGTGCATTAGGAGCATTGCCAGCAGGTTGAGGGAAGTGAGATTCTCCCTCTCTGCTCACCCTGGTGAGGCCACATCTGGAGTGCTATACCATGGAATTACTGGATAGGGTCCAATGTGGAGCTACAACTGGGAGACTGGAACACTTCTCCTACAAGGAGATGCTGAGAGAGCTGGGCCTGTTTAACCTAAAGAGGAAGCAGAAGGCAATCTTATCAGTGTGCATAAATATCTTAAGGGAAGGTGACAAGAAGAGGGGACAAACTTTTCAGTTGTGGCCAGAGAAAAGGCAAGAGCCACGGACTGAAGCATAGGAAGTTCCACCTGAATGAGCAAAAGCTTCTTGACTGAGGGTGACAGCATTGGCACAGGTTGCCCAGAGGGGTTGTAGAATCTTCTTTTCTGGAGAAGTTCAAAACCTGTCTGGATGCAGTCCTGTGCAACATGCTCTAGGTGACCCTGCTTGTGCAGGGCAAGGGGTAGACTAGGTCATCTCCAAACATCCCTTCCAACCTTAATTATTCTGTGATTTTCCAGCACTAAGCAGCAGTGCTGAGAACCTAAGCTTACCCCACATCCCAGAACTTCAGGAACCCATAACCCAAACACCAAGCACAATAGGTAGACACTTGACAAACATTTCCTTCCACCTCAAATCAGAGGGCTGCTTCCCTCTATCAGGGAACACATTCTCGCTATTTGCAGGCCAGAGCACCAGGCTGCATTTTGCCCTAGTAACTAACATCACAGATTAGAGACTTGCTTACACTCAGCACTGTGTGGACTGTCTACTTCCACAGCCACACAGCTAATCAGTGCAGCTTCAGCAAGAACAGCAAACCCCTTTATAGCAAGTCCCAGCAGCCCAAGGGCAGTCAGACCACAGCATTGTGAGCCACGACACTGACAGCAGCCAGGACACAACCCACTGAGTTTCACTGGAGCAAATCTCACCCTACACAGCAGCTACCTGCAAACAGGCTCAGCCCTCTCCTCCCTCAGCAGTCTAGCAGCCAACACCACCACCTCAACAATATTCAAGCCAGAAATCAGACCTATAATAGGTAAGTAGGTAAGCCACCTTGGTCTCCCCACTAGTTTAATTATAGACAGCACCAAAACAGCCTGGTAGGTAGCCACTGAGCTGCCACCTTGGCAAGCTGGCACCAGGCCCTTGCTGAACTGGATGAAGCAGGTCTAGCCCCCCTGGGGCTCCCAGCAGAACAGGAGGTCAGGAGATAACCAGCTGGCTAGGGATCAAACCAACTCTCCTGCCCTGACCTACAAACAGCTGGCAGCAAGGCTTGCTGCAGCACTGGCCTGTACAACCAACAGAGCAGCCTCTTAGTCCTTCTTTGCCCAGTTTCCTTAGAGCAGGTAGACAGCAACACTTGCACAACTCACAGGAGCTCCAGAAAAGCACTCAGGTTCCAGCAGAGCCTACATGAAGCTCTGGGGAGGGAAGTTCACCAGAAAGCAGAGATAACTGGATTTAGATTCTTTATTTCTTTCTACAGTTGTCCCAGGGAAGAAGACAGAGGGCCTGCACATAGCCAGCTTCACACAGAGCACCTCAAGAAGGCAGCTCAAGCACATAACAGCAGACAGTACTCGGCAGGAGGGCTGCATTCAGCCACATACAAGTTACTGTTAATAACCACAGCCATCTAACTGAAGATTCAGTCAATACACTGTTGTCCACAGGCTGCCAAAGTCCTGTTTTCCCAAGGAAAAGTCACTGTCTGAAGAGAAGCTAGTGTACCCTCTGAGGGCACAAGACACCAGTCTGGCAGCAGAGCACCAGCTGCTATATTTAAAGTATGGAAACCCACACAGGGAGTTTCAGGACACAGTAGGAAAGCAGAGCTCTCCTGGTGTGACACACTGGCTGCAGGGACTGGTGACATATTCCCTGACCAGAGCTCAAGAATCTCAAAGATGTAGCAGGAAGTTCTTGCAGACTTTGCAGGTGACACCACCAGATAAGTCCCCACTTTAACAGCAGATCCACTTGCCACTGCCTCTGGCTCAGCTGTTTCCTGCTGTATATCAGAGGACACAGCTAAGAGCTTGATACTAGGGTCCTCGTGATGACAGTATAAGAGGACTGCATTCAGAGTAGAGACAAACTCTAACCCTCATAAATAACAGCTCTTGCAAGAGCTGCTATTGCAGCTGGAATTGAAATCAAGTTGGCTGGGAACTACTTTTGACACTACAGCAAGTCTGACTCAAAGCAGCAGGAAGTGACCCATCTCAAGCAGGTATTTCCCTCATCTTCAGCAGGTGGGTTGTAAACACCCTACTGTTGTATCTCACATTATGGCTGTAGAAACCCCAGAGCCTTTGGATGGCATCCTACAAACAGCGATTAAGTTCTCCCATTCCCATGTTCTTTGGGAACAGAGAAATTGAGGAGACTCCCAGATGAGCAGATAAATTCTGTGTAGTCTGGGTAGTCACTCCAAAACTGCAGGGGAAGGAGCAAGCCCACTGCAACAGGGTGCCAGAAACTTTGTCCAGAGGCAGGAATCCAACTTCAAGGTCTCAGCACAAGTTGAGATAAGAGGTCTGCACCCAAGCTTGTTTTCCATAATACTCACTGTATTCCTCTGGAGACAAGTACCTCCCTGGACCAATCATGCAAATTTAGGACAGGCTTGCTCCCTACCACATCTAATACTGTGCTGATTCCACATTCAGAGTACTGCTCAGATCTGAATCAGTTCAGATGATCAGTCAGAAACAAGCAGGAAAAGGAGACAACAAAACACTCTGGCATAGAAATGAGTGAAGGAAAAGTTGAATAAAGAAAGAGAAGGCAAGATACTTATACAAGTCAAAATAAGGCATTTCCTCCCACAATATCAAAACAGTGCTCAATGGTTCATGGAGCACCAGGTAAGCAAAGGAGACAAAGGCAACTAGGTCTCATTTCTGAGGTGAGAGCAATATCACAGTGCATGGAGCAGAGAAGGGAGGGGACACAGGTTTGCTTCCTGAGAGCAGCTACTAGAAACACAACAAGTCTTGCAAAGCCCTTAAGCAGAACCATACAGAGCCATCTTTCTGCATGCAGGGCAGACAGGGAACCACAGCACTTCACTACTGTTCAGTAATCGAAGCCTTGTTGTGAGCTGCTTGCTCAATTCAGCTCCCACAACAGTTTATAGCCATTACTGTGCTCTGTCCCATCAAGGGCTTTGTATCAATTGGACACAAACTCTAAGAAAATAGGGACATTAGAGGTCTACAAAGACTCTGCTTCTGACAGATTGTGCATAAAGCCCAGATACAGACTGAGGGGCCACCACTGCAGAATGGAAGGGTATCATGCTACAGGACACACACATGACATGGGTATGGGCCTCCCTACCCTCTGTGCCAAGCAGTCAGAGGCCTGCAACCATCCAGCCACTACCACAGTGGATGCTCACTGGCAATATGACCAATTCCAGAGACTGCAGCAGTACAGCAGATGCTCCACAAATGCCAGTAGGCAGGAACCATCTTTAGCAGGGCAACAGCCCCCACAAGAGAACAGAGATACCAGCCTCAGTTACCTTCACAGGTGCCAAGGGTTCACCCAAAGTTGGCACTATTGCTCCCACAAGAAGCAGGAGGGGAATCTTCTTAGGGTTGAGTGAAAGCAGCATAGGATTCAAGTCCAAGCATATATAGAACAAGTCTCTCAGCAAGCCAGCTGATCCAATTAAGGTCCACACAGTAGGGGTACTCCCTATAGCAAGGCCAAAGGGCTTACTGTCTCATCAACAGCTTCCTACCTTGATCATCTTCAGGAAAGGAGGATGAACCTGAAGTTAGATACCCAATGATGCTAAGAAAGAAGTCAAGAACCCCCAGACTAGGTTTCCACCTCCAACAGCAGTGAGCTACCAAAGACTCAGGTAGCATCCAGGCTGAGCCAGCCTCACAGCTGCAGCAACTCCACAACTCCTAGAGGGAAGGGCCCTGGCTCCAGTGAACAGGTGTCCCAGGAAGGAGGCTGGGCTGCCTCACCTGCTTGACTAGCAAGAACCTGACTTTCCAGCCCAAGTACTCCCACCACTTGACAACTACCAAGGCACATTCTAACACAAATCCAGTACAATAGCACAGGAACACAGGCAAGGTCTCTTAGGTCATCACAGGCACCACTCCCAACACATCTTGTAAGCTCCTTCCTAAAGAATCTTCACCTGAGGGTTTGCTATGCTATAAACCCAGCAGAAAAGAGGAAGGACAAGTGTTCACCCTCACCCAGCAAAGGCACTGCTGAAGACCTGACTTAGCCCTGCAGGAAAACTGTCTTCAGCTTTGTCCTGGGGATGCACAAAGCTCTTCACCAAGACAAAAAGGCAGCAGAGCACACCTTGAATAAGCCCTTAGTTTCACCTGCAAACCATGGTGCAAGAAACTTCTAGCTCAGAGTAAGGGTTTTCATGCTCCAAAGCCCTAGTCTATCCCCTTAGTTTAAGGCAATTGCACCATATCATGCACCTCATATGTAATACACTTTCAGGAAACAGAGGTGAGAATCTCATGCAGAGCAGGACTGCAGAGGCCCAGGCTGTGGGTGGCATGGCTAAGCCCTTCAGCAAGATGCAGCAAGAACAGGATGCTGCAACAGCTGGCATGGTGCTACTTCTCAAAGGAATAGCTTGTCAGGAACAGCTCACACCCATGAGCTGGGGCAGCTTCCTACGAAGGAGATAAAATCCAGCTGTCTCAAGCCCTGAGGACTCAACCAGCAGCTTGATTCTCTAAACCATCCTCAAGAAGCTGCTCAGCAGGTCTGGTAGGAAGGTCAGCTCAGCCAGGAATCTGCCCTAGCTGCATTCTGGAAGAGTAGCTGGTCAAATTTTGGGATAGAGGCACTGCTGCTACACAACAGGATGGATGCGCTCGGACCTTATCTCCAAGTGAGGAAAAGATGCTCAGAGGGAATGTGCCAGCAGCAAGAGCTCTGTCATCATCACAGGCTGCCCACTGAGCAGGCAAGCCTCCCCTCACACTCCTAGGGAAGAAAGGGCCACTCACCTCCCTTCTTCCTTCCCTTAAGGCATCAGAATCAAGAGAGTCACCCAAGTGGAAGCACCAGACTGTCCTTCCATAATGCTCTGAACAAGGCTGCAGGAAGAAGTCCAGATGCTGAGGCAAACAGATTGGCCCCTCAAAACACCTCCCTACCTGTCTCAGACTGCTTTCCCAACTGTCATTCTGTTACAGGAGGAGAACAGGTCCATATGCTACAGACCAGCTCCACTGCTGCCTGCAGAAGGTCAGATGAGTGTTGATCCTAGTTGTTAAAGCCTGCAGTTGTCCAGCATCCTCCCATGCACAGTAGCACCACATACCACTCACCAGCTTGAGGTGGGCTTGCATCAGAGCTGTGGCCACCAGAAGGGCAAGGACAACGATCCCCTCCCACCCATGTTCCAGCACAAGGGCTAGAGGGAGGCCAAGCACCTACACGAGCTGGTGCTCAAAGCCAACATTGTGTCAGCCGCAGTGGGGGAGGCCTGGTACTGCCATGCTGCCCGGAGGAGGGAAGAGGAATCTCTCAATGGCACATTGATGCTGAGGGCTGTGTAGGAGAAAGCTCCCCTGCCTCTGAGCAGCCAGGGCTGCCTTCGGGGCCACTTTTCACCCCATCAGGCTGCAACCAAGCCCAGCCCAGCTGCAAGCCCAGCACAGCTGCTGGAGGAGACGCCTGGCCCAGCCCTGCTCAACACTCTGCAGACATTAAAACCCTTCCCCAGCAAACAAGCTGGAGGTTGGGAGCTCCTCTGCAGTGCACACACATGCCAGACCTAACACTGAGGCAGCAGGTCAACACAAACGGTGCCAGGCTCACCTGCGCTCCGCTCCCAGGGAAGGTGGCTCTCAGCGCAGGCCCCGCGTCCTGCTGCGTCTCCAGCTGTGAAAAGGAGAGAGAGCTCAGTGCACAGCTCACCGCCCAGCCTGCCCGCCCCCTGCACTCAGGGAGGCGCCAGCAGCACCGCTGGGGCCTAACGCCGCGGCCGGGTGCCCCAGGGAGGCTGCAGGCCCCATAGCAGAGGCTCCCCGTCGCACCTGCATGAGAGCAGCAACTCGGAGCGGCCCCCAGCACTTCCTAGGCCGCGGCTGTCCCGCGCCAGCAGCAGCCCTGTCCCGTGAGGCCCGGCACAGCTTCCCGGTCGCTTCCAAGCCTTCCTCACAGCAAGCACCGAATGGCCTCTCCTCCTGCACAGCCCAGCTGGGCCCCCAGCACACACTGAGCACAGCCCCCGGCAAGAATCACTTCCACATTCAGGAGAAGTGCCAAACTGCCCCGCATTGTATAACCGGCATATCTTAGCTCTTGAACAGGCAGGAAGCAGACCCATGAGTCAGACACCTTCCCCCCCACAGCAGCACCACCACCGCGTGTGTCCAGCGCAGCCGCACCAAGACCCCCGGCACTAGAGCAGGAGGGTTCCTTGGCCGCGACACAAGGCAACAGGGTCTAGCAGGGAGATCTTCCCAGATGAAGGGAGTATCTGTGGTGGCACCCACAGCACTGCTGTGGGGAGTCCCAAACAAGGGTGGCCCCTGTGGCAGGGAGGGGACAAGAACAATCCCTCCTGCTCAGAGGCACCACAGGGGAAGCAGCACCCAAACCCAAAGCTGCCTTTGGGTTGTACTGCAGATCTCTGCACCATCAGGACACTGCTTCTCCCCAGAGCCGCTCCCGAGATGCCACCCAAAGCCCTCGCTCTTATCTCGCCACCGTGACGCAGGGCGGCACGCGCTGCTCCAGCCCTGCGAGAGGCCGGGCCGACAGAGTCATCTTCCCCGCAGCGCGGGGGTGACAGCGCCCGCTCCGCACGGCCCCGGCCACCCCACCCCACCCCAGCCACCTCGCCACCTGCCCGCGGCGCGTGGCGGCACCCGGCCCTCCTTGCCCAGGAGGCTACAGCTTCCCCAAACTCATCCCTCCACCACCTCGCCCAGCGTCACCACCACAGTTTGTCTACAGGACACATCTCCTCCCATGCCCTGGAGCGGTCAAGGCTCCCTGGGTGACAGACACAGAGGCGGCCGCCACACACACGCCCGCATCTTCCTCTCCTGCGGGCTGTTTACCCTACACGCTCTGCTGCAGAGCCAGCGCGTGGCCTCATGGGGCAGGGTCCAGCCTGGCACCCGGGAAAAGCCACTAGCCAGGAAGAGCTGAGCACCACAGCCCACTAAGGCCTGAGCAACCTTGCCTGGCAGCACACCCCGGCTGTTTCCAGGGTTTTGGGAAGGTCAGATCCGCCTCTGACAGACACCCACACCGTGCAGGCGCCGTGCCCACGGCAGAAGGAAACATCCACACCCTCAACCCACCAGCAAGCTCAGATGCCACCTCCAAGCCCTAGAGGGTGAGGGACCCCTCCCAGCTGCCGCTCCCCTCCCACGGGCCCGGGTAGCCCGGCCCCCACCACACAGCCATGGCGGGCTGGGCCCAGCCCCGCCGCGGGAGGGCCCCACCACGTGTGCGCGCCGCCCGGGACCGCGCTCACTCACCGCCAGCCGCACCCTGCTCTGCCCGCCGCCACGGCTGCCCCGCGCTTAAATAGCGCTGCCCTGCCCCCTCGCCGCTGCCGATTGGCATCGGGTGGCGCGCTCCGCCCCCAAAGGGCGGCGAGGCCAATCGGCGAGGGCAGCGAAGCCACGCCTACAGAGGGGGCTCCGCCCACTCCGGGCGGGAGCGCTGGGGGGTGGCGAGCGGGCGCGCAGCTCCTGAGGCGGGGTCAGGGCGTGGGGCGTTTTGGGTGGATTTGGGTGGGTTTTGATGGGTTTTAGGGGCGCTGCGGGGAGCAAATCGCTCCTGCAGGGAGGAGGAGCACCCGCAGTGCTGAGAAGGGTCGCTGCCATTACTGGTGTGGGGGCCACAGCGGTGCCGTCCCCAGGTTCCTAGCCATGGTTCCCCAACCCAGGCCTAGTCTCCTGTCCACGATTCCAGAATTTGCTCTTCTAATTGTTAGGAGTCATCTTTTCACTTCCAGCTGAAATTACTTCATGGCCAGTTAATATCCATTTGTTCTGTGCCAAAATCGTCTTTTATCTTAAATACATACTATTTATGCTCCAGTGTGTTTGTACACAGCAATCATCCCTCTTCTCAGCCAGCATGCAGAGGACTAAACAATGGAGTTTTTCCACCATTTTCTTAGTAGCCAGCCTGTCCCTGTGCCTGCTGCCTCAGTAGCTCCTCTGGGCAAGGTGCTGTTCAAGTTCGCTTTACTGAAGATGGGTTACCAGAAGTGTTCCTTCACCCTCCTATAGCCTCAGTCCCTAGCAACATTGTATTCCGGCAGATTTCATCAGAATACTCCAAATACTTGTGCCAGTCCTTAAGGAAATTATCAGACCATCCCTGAAGTATACCACTTCTACCTTTCTGAACATCCCACTGTGCTTTCTTTCACCAGGTTCTGCTTTCATCTTGACCTTAACTAGCTCCTCATCATGTTAAATTCCTGCCCCTGCAATCTTCACCAAGTTCCCAAAAGATCTGTTGCTTCCCAGGAGTCCTGGCCTATTGTTTTTCCTTTCCCAAATAAAGCTTCTTTAGAGAAAGCCAGGAGCTGAGTCAGACATAATAGACTATATTTTACCCACTTTCCATTTCCCATCCATATGATGAGTTGCTCTTTAATTGGACAGTTAACTGCAGACTGGCAGGCCTGCAGCTGTCTGGATCACTTTTGCTCCCCTCTTAAATATAGGCATTGCTTCCATTTCTTTCTTGTCCTCCTTTTATTTTGAACCATTGATCTATTTTAATTGATTCTTGATTCATTTCAGTGAAAATCTTGCTATATCATTTATCCAGAAATGGAAGATCACCAGTGGACTCCTTCTCACTCCCTAGCAGATACTTTTCAATCCCATGCCCCACATCTCTGCGCTTTCTTCAAGCATTCCTTCTGCCCTGGATCCACCCTTGCTGGCAGACTTCACAGAGCGCCCCAAATTACACAGCCAAGCCTCTTCCTGCTACTGCCACAAACTTCCAGGTCGCTCACTCTTCTTCTGCCCTGAATGCAGCTTCATCCTATCAGGCTCCATTTCCCTGTTGTATCCACTGTCTCCACCATTACTCTCTGTGGGACACTGGCTCTTCAGTTTTTCCTTGCAACCTCATCTTCTGTGTCTTCTCTTAGTTCTCCAGTTACACCAAGTATATTTCTCCATGCTATTTCTCCTCTACCAGTTATTTTTAATTCTCAGGACCACTTGCTTTGAGGGGTTACCCATGCCTAGGTGCCTGTCTTTTCTTATCCACATGCTCCGTTCTTGGCTAATGTTCCTCACCTTTCTCCCCTGCCCCATCAAGGTGTCTGGGTGACCCCATGTGCTCCACCCCCTGCAAGCCCCGCCCCTTCAACATAGCCCCACCCCATGCCAGGATTGCCCCGCCCCTGTCTGCCACAAGCCCCACCCATTTCCATAGCCCCACCCATGCATGCCCCACCTCCCCACCACAAGCCCCACCCCCCTTTCCACAGCCATTCCCTTGGGCAGCATGTGGGACCATCCCGGCCCTCATGGCCATGGCTGGAGCTGGGCATCCGTCGTCCCTTTGGTTCCCTGCACCTCGGCTGGGCTCGTCTGTGGAGTAAATGCCCCAAATGGGGGGTTCCCCCGGCCTTCCCCCCAAGCTGCCCTGGCCACCCGAGCTGCCCACGGCCTGTCCCGGACACTGGGCTCCTTGCCCCATTGCTTATCCGCCTCCTCCGAATGCAGCCAGATGGGTGGGAAGGAGTGTCCTCCTCCATCGCGCTGTGCTGCCTTGGCTCTCGCCTCGCGGGCCCTGCTACTCTTGCTGCCCTGAGCAGCTGCTCTTGCTGCCCTGAGCAGGCGTGCACCAAAAAGCCTTGCAGAAGGCACAGCCGTAGCAGCTGTCTCCTGCGTGGAGGATTATCAGACTATCAGATGGGAAGATCTAGAGGAACTAAGCAATAGAGGAGGGAAGTTCAGGGAAAGGTTGTGACCTTGGGGATTAGCAAGGAGAATTTCTCCTGTGCACGGTGACACTCTGCTGCAGCTGCACCTGCAACTCCCTGTTTTGCCTTTCCTGCCACCACCAGTCCTGCAGGGTGACCGCAAGTCACTGCAGATGGCCAAAGGAGGGAGATTTGGCTCCACAAGGTTCTACAATCAATAAGTCTGCTCCACGAATGATTTCTCAGTTTTCACTGCAGAAGTAGAAATTCTCAAAATATTTTATTTCCATGGAACTAAAATACATTTTACGCCATGTCTGACTTGTTCCTTATCATTTACTGAACTATGAGTTTGTTTTGTTGAATATTCAAAACTTGCATTGTGAGTTTCTCATGCAGCAAAAACACTGACATTTTTCAACTTGAAAGTTCTGAAAGATGCTTATAAATGTCAAATTAGCACACGTGTACACTCGGTCCTGCAACTCTTCAGTAGCATCTTAGACACATCGTTGGCAAATAAACCTACCTAATTATACATAGGAATTGAAAAACTGATAGCCAGATTCTCCCACTTTTTTCTTTTTCCTGAAGGCAGGCAGGCATTCTTCCTTCCTGAAAAGGCAGGAATTTTGCATAATAAAACGTCTGAGCTTGAAGTGGGCCTCTAATGGTGTTTGAACTCCCTGTTCTCAGGGCTGGACTCTAAAGCACCGTCAAGTGCATGTCATTGCTGCACACCTTCTCTCCAACTCCAAGACCAAAAATGACAAACTCAGCTCAAAAACATCCACAGATATTTCCTGTATCACCACTGTGTAGTGCTGTGGCAACGAACAGGCTTCCCTGGCCCCTGAAAGCTGAGGCAGTCACTCTGCAGAGCCTGCAGGACCATTAACGCCGGCTCGTGAGTTCAGCAAACCCAGGTGGGCAGGCAGTGCATGGGCAGTGCACATGCTTGGCTAAGCTCAGCCTGATGTGCTGCCTCCTTCCATGCTTGATATCAACATTAGTGACTCATCGGTGCAAACTTGCATCCTGTTATTTACCCTGATTACATCACCCTGGCAGTACAGGCCAATTACCCCATCGCTGTCAACGTTACCCTCTTCCCCTTCAGTTAGAAGATGGGGAAATATTTTCAGCCCTGGAATCCGAGGTCAGTGAAAGCCCCTAAAGCTACCAGGAAACAACTGAAAACATTTTTGTAGCCAGCAGGCACAAAATGACCCTGCTCAAAGTCCCTGGGGTAACCTGAGGTGCTAGTTTCACTTTAAAATATCACCTGGGAAAAGACTGGCAGCGGCATAAAAACGGAGGCAAAAGTGTCACCCAGAAGCTTTCTGGCACCACGGGGGCATGCCTGGGGCACAGATGCTTCGATGACAGATTTTCATGCTGGGATATTTGGTGCCAGCCTGGGTGGGTGGCACACTCTGTGGTTTCCTGCCAGTACAAGCGCTGCACATCCGCCACATAAAAGGCAGCGTCGTCCCCAGCACAAACTGCACCAAACTGCACAGGTTGGGAGAAAAAGCCGCAGTGAGAGATACACGCAGGCCTCCACGGACAGGCCTCACGTCTCTGCCGGCCTCTTAAAGCGCCTTGTTTGTTCGCATGGCGGGCAGGGTAGCCTCGTGCAATGATGTTGGTGCCCAAAGCACACACCTGCTTGTCCAGCCCCGAGGGGAATTTTCCAGGTGGGCTGCAAGCACCAGGCACAGGCAAGAGTGATGGTCGCCACAGAACCAGAAAGGGCTGGCGGGCGGTTGGAAAGCGTCAGGAGGTTTGGGGTTCAGTGTGTGCCGCAGGCCTGGAGCCCTTCATCGCCAGCGCAAACGTCCGGCCCTGCCCACGTGCGATAGGCCTGGGCAGGGGACGAGGCGCTGTGAGCTCTGCCGCTGGCGAGACCCCAAAGCCGCCCTCCTAGCAGGGGCTTTACAGGGCGCCTCGCAGGCCCTTGAGCGGCATAAACGCAGGCAATGAGAAAGCCCTAGGTAGTCCCCAGCGTCACCGTCTTCATTTGAGTCCGTTCCGTTTTGCCTTTGCGATGTGGCGACCGCAGGAGTGGACGGGCTCGGGCAGCTGCCAGGGCCGACAGAGCAGCTCTGCGGAGCCCGGCAGCTTCTCCGCGGTCGGCCTGCGGTCACATCGGTGACTTGGCGCCACGGTGCCGTGCTCTGCCACCACGTCCCAGCGCCAGCCTCCTACCTGGAGCCCCCCAGAGCCAACAGGCCCAGAGGAACCCCTTCATGCGTGTCCCCAGCATGCGGGAGACCTCCCTGGGCAGCCTTTGCCCCGCGTTTACCTGAAGGTGCCGCAGAGTCGCCTGCCAGGCCTGCACGGCCGGGGCTCCCGGTGCGGCGGCCCTGGCCGGGAGCGGCAGGGCCCAGCCCATTCCCGCTCTCCACACAAGGGCTCCGCCACAGAAAGGACATTGTGAGGGCAGGGGATCGCGCTGGCAGGGCAGGCGGCACAAAGAGGGATTGTTTCTCTGTGAAACGAGGCCGCGCTGTAGCTGGGCTGGGGGTCGGCGCTCTGCGCTGGAGGGGGCGGCCGCCAGTGCCGCTCCTTCCTCGCGTCCACCCTGCGCATGGGGCAAGCTGGTGACCTCAGGCAAGGCATGGCAGGGTGTGCGAGGAGAGGA
>VZSV01000099.1:912230-926404 GCA_013398735.1 Nothocercus julius
CTCCCTTGCTGGGGAGGGAGCTGCCTGCTGAGGCCTCAAGGTTCATTCCTATTTTTTTAATTCCCTAGATGCAAATGATAAAGAGGGACAGTGGGAGCAGAGCGGGCATGTGAGTCATTCCCAGCTCAGCCAGGCAGGATCACCCCATGGGCAGGCAGTGCCCGTGGGGCTCCGGCAGCTCAGGGCCGAGGGCCCGCGTGTCCCGGATCCAGCAGAGCTCAGGACATGGGGCCTGGCTCACGTCCCGCATGGCAGGACTCTGGCTCAGGAGCAGGGACAGCACCCACAGGGAGCAAGGATGCTGCTTTGGCCCAAAACAGAGCCAGCAAACCCCCAATGAAAGCAAAACAAAACAAAAACACACAAAACTGCCCTGGAGCACAGCCTTTTTTTTAGAGGAAGTGGAGCTGTCATGCCACGAAGCAGAGCAAGGCATTAGCAGCACTGCTAATTTGATGCAGAAGCTGCTCCAACACTGAGATAGCAAAGGGAGAAGCATCAAGATAAGTGCATAATTCAGTAATATCTGAGTAGCACTGGCAAGATTCTAGCTGTGGAAACCACAGTTCTTGATCTCCTGACTTTGGAAAATATGTGTCTCAGAAAAGAACAGGCAGCGATCTCCTTTCTTCACAGAACACTCCCCCAGCAGTTTAAAAAGAAAAAGAAAAAAAAAGGAGAAAAACAAAACAAACCAAAAATAAGGAAAGCAGGTCCCTCGGAAAGACCCACCAAAACACCCTGCATTAGTCGTGAGCCCTCCCTCACGTACAGAGTTTTCCCCGAACAATTTGCAGAAAGCTGTCATTAATTTTTAAGCCCAGATCAGCCCCAAGACAGTGCTCATGCATGCAGCCAGCACGCTGCAGTGCCATAAGGACAATAAATGCACTGTGGAGTCACATTCAGCCTGAACTGTTCCTATGGCATATGCGACACATACCCCCAGGCATCCCACCCCTCGGGTGTGCACGTCCTACCGCAGCGCCTATGGAGCTGCACAGTGGTAACAATTCACTTGGGAGGCAGATGAAGATGGATGCGAGGCAGATGAAGAAAGGGCATTTTTCCAGCATGTCTGCATCTTGGGTTTCAGACACCAGCTATCATTAAGAAAACACCTGGCCTTCACAGGGCTACCAAGCTCGTGGGGGGAGCATGGGGAAAGCAGAGCCCAGGGGCTCGTGCTTCCCCTCCTACGCCGTTTTGTCCCCTCGTGTGCCTTGGGCTTGGGAGCTGTCTTGTGGTGTTTCACTTTCTCTGCCCGTGTTTCCATGGGCTTGGGCTTACCTGTTGGAAGAGCAGGTGAAGCTGCTTAGGGAGCGATGTGGATGTTAAGCTTAACTTTCCACATTTTGAGAGCACATGCACAACTGTGTCTCCCCTTAGCCCCAAAACAGGGTCAGACTTCCCCAGCCCAATCAGCAGAACGCATTAGGCCCCAGATATTTCTATCAGAAAGGTCAGATCATCACACCCCCAAATGTCCAAACCCACCCCATCAGCCCCCCTGCCTGCTCCCTCAGCTCCAGAGCTGCAAATGAAGAGCTTTGACCTCCTCGCCTTGGCCATATCTCCCTCCTCTGTCTGCACAGCCTTCTGGGCTCCCCCCTCACTCCTCTGCCGTAAAGACATAATGACACACTTAAAAATGTGTAGGTTAATTAAAAAAAAAAAAAAGTGTGTGTGCTTATTTTTGTGTGTGTTTTTTGTTTTGTTTTGTTTTGCCAAACCAAGACACCAGTACGAACTTGTCGCTTTAGCAGATGTTCGCCATGCTCTTTATGGGTGGCAGACACTCTGAAACGAGGGCAACAAACACAATTTCACAACTTGTAGAGGAGAGACAGAGCAGGCTGCAGGGAAGCAGCCAGCTCAGCCTGCAGCGCAGTATGAGGTGGGACTGGGGGGACTGGTGATCACGGTGCAGGAAGGAAAGGCAATAAATTGCTCTCCTGCTTTTGGGAGGAATCCAGAGGATGTACTCATGTCACAAGGGTGAAACACTTTCCACTGAAATGGTAACTCAGGAAGATGTTAACTTAAAGATGCATAAAGGCAAACGTTAAAAACTCAGCAGGCCCAGATATTGTACGTCTCCAATTCTTTTTTTAAAAAAAATATTATTTTTATTTTTTAATCTGAACTGATAATGCTGATCTCTAACATGGCAAGGAAGACTGGAGAAGCTCCAGAGATCCAGGAGAAAATTAATATTATGCCAGCATTTGTAAAGAGTAAACAGGATGCCCTTGTAAATAGGTGTGACAGAGTCATTCCATGTAAAATAATGACTGAAAGATATGTGATCGTATTGATAAAGACTTAAGGCAGAGAAATATAAATACCAGTCATCAGGGCTTACAGACAATAAACTTGTCAAACTAACACAATAGCATTTGTGCCACTCTGTATTCTTAAATATCTTAAATATCCCAAAGACTTGTGCTGCAGCACGTGTGCTCAAGGAACAGGAATCTCTGCAGCCTGGCCAGCCGCGAGAAGAGATGCTCCCCGAGGAATCGGCACAGGCAGTGCATTTCTAGCAGGAATGCTGACAAGCGTAAAGTGCGGGAAGGAAAGGAAGGAACGCGTGATGAAGTGCGCAGACCCGGGAACCAGGGCACAGCCAGGAGCAGGGACACCAAGTCAGCGATCTGGAGTTGTTAGGAGCATCCGGGCAGCGGATGTCTCCGTGTTCTGTGCTGGAGCCCGAACAGTGCTTGGGGGAGGATTTGCGGAGCCAGACTCAGCCTAGCTGGGCAAATGGGTGCCTGTGCTCTCGGTCACACTCCTGCAACCACCCTGGGGCCCAGGGAGCCAGGCCAAGCTGGGGACTGGGAAGAAGAGATGGTTTCAAAGGGGAGTGGGCACAGCCAGGGAAGACCCTGCGGGGGTTTGCCACGGCAGGATGCCCGGCGCGCGCGGCGAGCGTCCTCGGTGCCTGCAGTGCAGCTGTGCTTCTCTTCTGCTGCGGTTGGTGCGCAGGAGCGGTGAGTCCCTGCAAGGTCAGCAGGCCATGAATTTCCAGTGCGAGTTCATGGGGAAAAGGCCTCTTGGTGTCCCCCGTTTACACATTCACACACAGGCAGTGATGGGACGAGAGGTTAAAGTCACTCTGCGCTTGACATTCCTGTTCCCACAGCCTGAATCCCGCACCCAAGTGCGGTGTCAGCGGCTCCCAAAGGACACTGATACACAAGGAGGTTTGGGTGAGAGCCAAAGAGTGGAAAACAGAAAATATGCCCTAAAGCAAAAGGCTCTGGAACGTCTCCATCAATTCAGTCTGTCATAATGGACGAAGAAAAATTGTTCATAATAATATACAAACTCCTTGGAGAAGAGCCAGACACAGGGAATTAAAAAATACAGCCTCAATCCAACGTGCAGGCACTTTACAGTCCGGATCATTGACCTTTGGAACAACCTAGCAGTCACTGCCACAGAAACATATCAGGCTCAAGATCAACTGTTTTCCTAGCAGCCGTGCTCTGATATACACAAGAATTAATGCAGGGCCGCCCCGCCGCCTGTGTCACGCAGGAAGTTGCGCTGCCGGAGCCTAGCAGGCCACTCCAACTCTGTAATCTGCGGAAAAAACCCTGCCTGTCTTTCCCTTCCTCCCGTCCAAGTGTGTGAAAGGTCCAGCCCGCCCCGCTGGAGGCGTTTTCGGGAGGGCCAGGCTAGCGGCAGGCAGTCCCCGTGAGCCGCGCTCCGGTCTGCAGCCCACGTGCCCCACGCTGGAGCCGAAGGGGCTGCGTCCGCAGCAAACGAGCCCCAAACTCCATCTGAAAGCGCCCGAGTGGGGCTGCGAGACCACAGGCCACGAGTGCCAGGGGTCGGACACCAGCTCCTCTCAGAGCTTTCTGTTTTCCTTCCCAGAAAAGCAGGAAGAAACAGAGCAGGGAACAGCAATCCATGTGGCGCCTGTCACAGGACACGGCTCTGTGGGCTCCTCTGGGCTATCCTCAGCTGCAAGCACTGCAAAAAACCCTCAGAGCAGAGCCAGGAGCACATCCTGCCTTCACAGCAGCAACCTGCAAGAGGCAGCGGCTCCAAGGAGCAAAAAGCAGCCCCGTCAGTGTGGGGGGGATGTTGCTATCGCGGACGCCTAGCCGGGCTGTGTGGGGGAGCTGCCTCGCTTACCCATGAGTTGTTTGAACTTGCAGCTGAACTTTCTATTCTGCAGCTCACTGCTTTTTGATCCACAGGCTGCAGAACCTCAGTAAAACAAAGATGACTTTGAAGGGGCTGCAAAATGTACCCTAGCAAAGCATCTCCTGATGAAGAGGCTTAAATTCACCACAAGGTCTGTGCCTGCACGAGGCCAGTTCTACGTTCTACAGATCAAAAAGGGCTGCCAGCCACTGCGCGAGTCACAGGTTTGTGGAAGGTTTAGATTTGGGAGAACAGTCTGCAGCCTCCACAAATGAGGTGGGTCCAATAAGCTCAGATACAAGCAGTACGGGAGCAGCTGCAGGCTGTGTTTGCTGAGTGGAGATTTCCTCACCCTTAAGACCGGTGACAGATGCTCTTGAGTAAAACACAGTACTGGCTTTCACCACAAGTCAAAAGGGAAGTCCAGGCAAAAGCAGCAAGAGGCGGGCTGGTTGTCTTCAGGATAGTGCTGTATGCACCGGCATGCTTTGTGGGCAGGCATCTGCCCCCTTTATTTGCAGAGGACCCTTTAATTGGGCTCATTCTACGTTACAGCTCATGGGCAGAATGTAGAACAGGGACAACCTCATTGTCTCCACTGCCAAAGAGAAATGGGACATATTTTTACAGCCTGTCTCATTCAAAGATGGCACAGCTCAAAGTAGAATGAAATACCTCTCTGAAGAGGAATTAATCCTGAAGTAGCTAAGGAACTTTATAGGAACACAGGAACAGAGATTATAGAAGTGAAATCATATCCACCTAAGACTTGCAGGAGCATCAGATTACAGACGTTCTGTGCTGTTCCTGAAATGTTGCTCTTCTTGCTGTGGGTCTTCTAGTAAGTCTTTCCCATTTTCTTACTTGGCTTTCTGGGGAATAGTCATAAAGAGTTTACAATGAACAAGATGTTTATTGCTTGTGTTTGCACCCTGCTGATTCACTTTGTAATAGCTCTGTACACATCAGCCCATAGCACCTACGTGCCAGGATTTCTTCTGTATTTTAGACTGGAGATGCTCTTCAGTCTTATTCAAAGGGAAGTGAGACTCCTTATGACCTGAGAGACAGACACCAATGCCACACTGTGTACAGAACACAGATAACATAGTCTTTATTCAACAAGAAGGAGTAAACAAGGAACATCTTTTCTGAATCAACAAACAAACCAGAAGAGCACTCCATGCAGCTCTGCAGGTTTTATATCCGGAAAAAACAGCAGTTCCCTTGACCAAACGTGAAGAAGATGGGATCCATTCCAGAAGTCCACTGCTCCAGCTGGACAGGGAGTTCTGATCCCCAAGAGACAAAGCCAGAGCCACAAAGGCAGAGCCACTAGTGGCTCTGCACAAATCACCTAGCACTAAATCAAACCCAGGGAGGGGTTCCCAGCTCGCTGGATATGGCATGCAGGTATGCAAAGAGACTCAGAAGTCCTAGACAGAATCCAGGAGCAGTGGCTACAGCAGGAACAATGCTGGTAACAGCTCTTCCTTGAGTTTTCTTCATCTCAGCTCATCTCTGATATGGATGCATTGAGGCAGATTTGATGTTTGTTTTTATGCCACTCGGCATCTTTCCTGGAGAGATAAAAAAAAAAAAAGAAAAAGCTGTGCAGAATCGGAAAGGACATTTACTGAGGATTATGCAAGAAGCACAACAGTCCTGTCAGACCTTCTGTTCCACTGTCTGTACTACACTACGCTTCCTTGCCACAGCATCCTCCAGTCTGTCATCTAACACAATTGATCTCTCCTACAAATTATTGAGAAATCTGTTGAGAAACCACCTTGACATTTCCTGTCAGTCTCCCCCCACCCTTACTTGTGTCCTCATTCCACCCTAATCCTAATCAAGCCCTTCTTATTGCCAGGAGGCTCCCACAGGACAGTGGGACTTTTCAGGCTCACAGAAATCGCTGATAGCAGCTGACAGAGATAAAACCCAGACTGTTCCCCACTTCTATCCAGAGACGCAAACACAAGAACCTGTATCCTCTTCTACACAACATTATTTATAGTCAGATCATATATTTGAGTTACTAAACCTCTCTCAGATCTCTTAATTTCTCTTTAAACCACATCTAAATGTAGGGCATTATTACTTTTTGCTGATACAACCACACATGGGAGTGTGTTCAAAGACATCATACAGGCAGCTTGGTGGAAGTGTATTGTGCCAGACAAAACTATGATCAGAAAAATAAATAAAAGGACACTGATTAAAGAGCAGCACTCAGGGACACTCCTTCAGAAAGTGGAATGTGTACCCATATTAGAACAGGAAAAAAAATGAGAATTAAAATTACAGTGTGGCTGGACAAAAAAAATGATGAAGAACTGGCTAACAATATTATTAAACTTTTTCAGGCACATCCAAGGCAATGCAATGAGTTGGCAGGTAATCTGACATCACTTCAGTGATGGCTAACAGTCAGTAGACAAATACTGCTGGACCTCCAGAAAACTGCACTGTGTGGTTCACCAGCATCTGGGATGCTCTGAGCAGTTCCAGTCATCGCAGCCTTGAAAACATACAGAAGAGGTGCAGGGAAGAGTGACAAGTATGGTCAAAGTTATATAATAATTTTCAGACAAACACATATTGAATAGTCTAGGACTCATTAGCTGAAAATAATAGATGGACAAAAAAAAGACATCAGACTTGTAAAAGCTGGTATGAGGTGAATGAGGAAGGGTTATTCAGTGTTTCTCACAATACAAATGAAAAGGAATCAACCAACCACGCAAAAGATTTAAAAAAGAAATAAGACTATGGGACATTCTGCCACAGTCATTGGAGAAGTCAAAATCGTAATTTATAAAGTGCCTATAGAATTTGATGGCTATTACACCCGCTGGTCTCAAAGCAAACTGTAGCTCAAAGCATCCCTAAATAGTGACTGCTGAAGGTGTCACACAAGGTACCCTTTTTTCTTCTATTCTTCAGTCTCCGCTTTTGCTCATTATCAGGAACTGGCTGATGAGATAGAAGGACCTGTGGCCAAACCCAGTACAGTTGCTTTTATTAACAGGAAAGTCCAGGGTATCATAGGCTGGACAAGTACTCGTTACCACTGTGCTCTAGGCACAGAAGCAACTGGAGGTCTCAGCCTGAAGACAGTGTCAGTGGGAATATAGCCAAAAATCACAGGGGCCTTCTTTCTTTCTTTCCCAAGTGGAAATTACTTTTTAATTCTAACATAAATACATGATTAACTTAGGATTAATATTGTTGCTCAAGTTCATTTCTGAACAATGCAGTCACTATGCAGGCAAGAAAACATCAATTAAAATACCCAATATCCAGATTTCCAATGAACATGAACATAAAATTAACAAAATCTGGTTAGGGCTGCAGGTCCCCCAGGCCAAACCCATTTCTGACAGCATCTCATAGGGGAGATTTAAGGGTGAATACCGGAAGAGGGCAAGCCAGTGGTGATGCCTTCAGAATACCCACTCAGCTTCCAGCATATTGTGGCTCAGGGGCTCTGAGTCAGAGATGGTGTTGTCATGAATATTGGCCACTGAGTGATTTTGCATGTAGAAATGTACCTACTTACTTTTCCATTACATATAAACTTTATAAAACTATCACTCAGGTGGGTAATGCGCTCTATAATTTCATTATTTAGTATTCAGAAAACTATCTCCTTTTGTCCTAAATTCACAGGCTGGTATTTTCACAGGTGCATTTCCTTCCCGTATCATGGGAAACTGTGAACCATCATTCCCCATTCACCTGCTCTACCCAGTTTGAGATTTTATAGGCTTCCATACATTCTTCTCCCTATCCTGAAACTATCTCTTTCCCAGGATGAAATGCCACAGCTTTCTAAAGTCTCCCTTTATATGAAAGCCTTGCAGACCTTTGACCATTGTGTCACCCTTCACTGAGTCTTTCCAGTTCTATCATGTTTTTTTTTGCAAAGAGAAAAGATTGGAACTACATATAATATTGCAGATGTGGGTGCCAAATAGATGTACTTAATACCTCCTAACACTCAGTTTACATTTTTGGCTCCAATTGAACTTTCAGTTGACGTCTTTACAGAACAGTCATTTAGTATATGCTGTTGGTCTCTGCATTTCTCTCACTCTCAGATATACTATTTATTTACCTGGTTGTCCAGCTTGTGCCATCTGCACTCCTGCCAGCATCGGCTGCTGCTGAGCTGCTGCACCTGACATTGGGACCTGCTGCATGCCTGAAGCCCCCGCAATGATTGCACCAGCTCCTGGCTGGCCTGACTGGACAGATGCCCCTGTGCCAGGAGGGCGCCGGTTTGACAGCCCCTTCCCAAAGGCTACAGCTGCTACCAGAGCATTGGTATCTGCAGGGTTGAAAGTCTGCTTGTTCTGGCGTAAACCTGTGGAAAAATAAATGTCTTTTTGTTTGTTTGTTTTTTAAGCATTCTGGCAAAGATGTTGGAAAAGTAGTTACATGGTTACATACCTCCACATACATGTAACATGCCAAGGGAAACCTGTTAGCCACCACCTGACACGCAATTGAATTTTTGTAACTATTTTAATCCATGTTGACCGAGAGGTTTTCTTGGGAAGGACCAAAGATAGTACTTATCAACTTGAAGGGGTGCACGGCAAAGGATTGCAATGACTTTCTGCCATACACATCACAGTGCTAAGCACAAGTAAAATACACCCCAGCCACTGGATGCCTTTCCAAATACGGGAGTTACAAGACAGCCAGTCTTGCATCTTCCTGAACATCTTCCTCTGTACTGCTCATCTGTGCTCCCCATGCTTCAGCCTCTCTGCTTTTCCCATTCTGCCGCTGCTCTCTCAAGCTTGCTGCTTGGCCCTGTACCCCACTTGCACCTCATACCTCCACTTTCAGATTCCCGCTCCTCCTTGCTGATTTTCTCCAGCAGATTTGAGCACATTTTGTTCAGACTTTGGATCTGTTTCTACAAAACGAGAAAACAATTAGAAAACACAGGATACCTCCAACACAGCACAAGCCAGCAAGGTAAGCAAACATGCTTTCTCTTCTCCAGGGTCTGTGGAAGCAAACAAAGCATTTTGGTAGCAGGGCCCAGAGTCCCATTCTAGTGCATGCACCTGCTGCAGAGCAGGCTGCACACCCTTGCTTTGGGAGAATGTTGAGGAACCCAAACTTTGGGGCCAACCAGAGGAATTTCAGACAGAAAAGGACACAGAAGACAGAGAACTGTCAGACGGAAGGGTGAAGGAGGCAGAACACAGGAGCAAGAGAAGCAGGGGACTTTTTTGCCCTTGTACTAAGAAAGAGACAAAAGCATCGAAGTCATCTTCCCCTACCTGTGCCACATCAGGGCTGATTCGGGCTGCATCTGTGATCAGTTGTTTCTCCTGCTCTTCCACCTCGGGATCAGGCTTAGTTCGGAGATGATCAGGTACCACTTCATGGCTGAACACCGGCACACGTCCCTCTGTCTGCCGCTGCAAGGTAGACAAGCCACGCTCAGAACCTTCTCCTCCAGCTCCGCACTCAAACAGCTCAAGACCGCAGCACAACACAGGATCAAGGCGAGCAGCAGGCTCAGGGGAACCCTTGATCCACGCAGCTTTTTTAAGTGTCAACTATTCATCTAGAAATTTGCACTGTGCCGTTGAGTCAGAGCACCCCATGGGGGGCTGCAGTGCTGTCCCACCTGCTGCCTGCTCACATGGTTGAAATGTTTTCACACTCAATCCGAGACTAAATCTTGCCAGCTCACACTGTAGGTTCTGCAGTGCTGCCCATGATAGTCTGGTAACAGCACAAAGCTAGGTGCAGATGTCTGACAGAAACAGCACAACTATAGCAGAGAAAATAAAAAGCTTGCAAGGAGACATCCTGGTTAAATAATGGGATACTACAGCCCCTCAGGCCCTGACATCTTGAAAACAACATATTTATGAACTTCTTATGAACATATTTGTTGAACATATGAACATTTTCATAAGTTCTTATGAACTTATGAACATATTTACTTCCTGTAAAGGGCACAAAGAGCAAATGCTTGTAGGGGAAAGTTCCCCAGTAAAGCAGCTCCCAGGCAGAACAGCTCATCACCTTTTCTTTCTGTATACCCAGAGCTGAGGAAAGGACAAGGACAAGGAATAGCAAACTGGAGCAAGTACACAAGCACATTCTGATACTCAAGGCCCTCATTCAGAGGGCAGATTCTTACCATGATCTCCTCATCACGATCTGGCGACAGTACCAGGGGTATGATAACTTGGTTTCGCAATAGTGGGGTCTTCTCATGCTTTAGCACCTTATTCAAGGTGTTCAGCTGTCCTGAGAGCAACGCAAAGCTGTCCAGAACTGAAGGCCTGGGAAAATAAATAAAGAGAACAGAACATGGAAAGGGATTCTGGAGATGGCCTTTACCCATTCTTCACTCAAACAGCTGGGAAGTCAGGAAATAACATGACTATTTCTCCAGTGAGACTACTCCAGAGAATGAAGAGTAAAACCTAGGGCTGAACACACAGGACAAATGCCAGTCCCCAGAGACGATGCAGCTGACAGCTCAGGGACATGGTGGGCACTGGAAGGGTCAGATGTCCGGGATGTCAAGAGCTATGCAGAATGCTTAGCTCTCTGAATACTCTTTCAGTAGGATCCTAAAAAAAGGTCTGAAAGACAGGTTAACTCCAAAGCAGAACAGTTAGGAAAAACATCTGTAGCTCAGTTACACAGGCTAATGGATAATGAAGCAAAATAGTGGATAATCTCATCGGGCAAGTCTCCTTCAGTTTGTTGTCTTATAGGGATTTACCACCTTTCCTGCAATATACAACACTAACTATTAATGCTAACTGCCTTTGAAGCTCTGCTGCAGTGATAGACACTGTGTAAGATGCTGTATGGTTTATTAAGCTGAAGCTACGTTGTCCTTTTGCTGCTTCAAGAGGAGAATGTGACCCTGCAAGTCTCTCAAACTATCTGGTAAAACATGCAGAACCAGCAGACAGGTACAAGAATTACATTTACACCAGAGGCAGAAAAAGTCCTAAGGGTCAACAAATAAAGAAAGATCAGCTACTCATTTTATAGCATACGCAGGTCTGTAAGATACTCTGTGCAAGATGTTTCCAGTCACTGTGGACACAAACAACCACATGAGTTACCGTAAAAGGGCCCAGCTTAAAAGATGTTGGCATGACCCTATTGCAGTGTAGTGCAGAACAAATGTTTTTCAGCTGTTTTGCTAGTGGAAGACATTAAGTGGTTCCATCAGTAGAAATGTGAAAAGCAAATTTAAGCTTAATGACAATAGCTTAGTGGTTTTTAATTATACTCTGCAGTCCTTAGAGCAGATTCTGAAACAGCTTTGGCAGTGATGGACAGTGCTGCCAGCTCTGGGAGGCCTTACCATGTGAGTCGGTCGTACTCATTCTCCAGCTTGTAAATAAAACTGACCAAGGAGTTCTTCAGGTCGGCCACCTGACTGATGAGCGCCTCCAGAGTTAGCTCCAGCTGCTTTTCCTCTCTCTAAAAAGGTAGGAAAGACAGAGATGAGGACAAAGGTTGCCATCTTTATGGGGACCAGAGGGGTCCACAAGCCTGTGTTCATAGCCCTCCTAAACACACACCCCTCTTTGAGGGAAAGAAACAGAAACTCTTGACATGAAAACAAAACAAAACAAAAAACCCCAAAAAACTATATTCTCATGCCGATCTCCTTCACTGAGAACACTCAGGCAGGAGATGAGCCCTCAGCTGGCTGTCCTCATGAAGATGCAGATGAACACAGTGAGGATATCATCACTTGCATTTTCTTTTTTACTACATCAGTCATTGTCACCATGCCATCTTTGTGAGCTGTTTAAGCTAACCCAGCTCTAGGCAGATTAGCATTCACTCGACTCCTGCTAGCAGATGTGGGTACAGTAGTGTCTTCATTCAAAACAGCCGCTTGCAAAATGAGCATCAGGTCCATGGCCTGAAAGCCCCAGGTTCTACACTTCACCTCATTCTTTACTTTCTTCCTGCCCAAGTGCCATTTCTAACATTTCTACAAAAGTTAGGAGCTCCCATTTTTCTTTTCCCTTAATAGTTGTGGGAGGTACTGGTTTAACGAGGACAATACTGCAGATCACCTCCTGCCTTTGGCCTGTCCTAACTCATCAAGCACCTTTCCCACCAGCATCCCTGAGTGAGGGAGGATGGCAACAAGCAAAGTATCAGAGCACAGGGAATCAGGTGCTGAAGATACCAAGACAGACCCTTACAAAAACCCTTCAGAATCTTGTCTACCCTTACTTATACATACAACAGAGTTGTGCAAAATACAATTAAAATTAAAATATAATCAAAGTTCCAGTCCTAATAAACTGCTAATGTAAATCAAGGACTGTAGAACAATAATCCACCTGGAGGGCGGGACAGACAGTGCAATTAAATAATGGAAAGGGAATGTGATTGGGAAAGCAGATGGGGTGAACCAGGCTGTCTGCATGCTTGCTATGGGGGCTGCCCTGATTTAAAGTTGAAAGGGACCTTTGGAGATCATCTAGTCCAACCCCCTGTACAAGAAGGGGTCACCTAGAGCACAGTGACCAGGATCGTGTCTGGGGCAGGGGGTTGAATATCTGCACAGAACGAGGTACTCACAAAATGAAGTTTAAATGAAGTGGATTAGCATGAGCTTCACTTTATTTATTATTTATAATTCAGGGATTATCAGGTTATCTTCTATGTTCATAAGCACATTATAAATTAAATAGAATGGTCATATCTGGCAAGAAGATAAAAGGTTTCTTTTAAAAAAAAAAGAGAAAAAAAAAAAGACTATATTTCTGCTAACTGCCTTTGAGAAAAAGGCTAAGTCAGCTTTGGTACAACGTGACCTCTGGCCCCGAAGCGGATTGCTGGGTGCTGCAGAGGCAGAGCAAAACACTCCAACTCTCCTCCATCTTGCGACGGAACTGGGCAGCTCCTGCGCAATTAGGAAACAAGTCTGTAACTTGCTCTGCGCGTCCACTGTGTTTGTGCAAGGTAATTAATCAATGACTGCATTAGAGGCTAGGCTAATAGCCAGGGTTTTATCGCAGAGGTAGTGCATCTAAGGTAATTCATCTGGCCCGGTGCCGGTGCTTCTCCAAGAAGCCCTCGAGAGGCCGGGCGCAGCCGCGGCTCCTCCGAGCTCCCTCCAAAGCCATCGGGGCAGGGAGCAGACGCAAGCGCCGCCAGGCACGCACGCAACAACAGCGGTGTTGCCAAGAAGCGCCCTACCTACTGCACGCCCCAAACACACTCAAGCTTCAGGAAGTTTGTTATATAATGCTGGATCGGCCCAAGGTAGTACAGATTGGGCTTCTGAAAGGCCTCCTGATACCAAGGGAGAGGTAAAGGTTCAGAGGAGGTCAACACGAAGCAACGTAGGTGGCCAAACAAAGGAAAAAAGAGCCGAGCTCTTCGTGAACTGTGGTGGTCACCGAACTGGTAACACTATGGCTCAAAACTAAGATCTTCAGACTATCCTCCGAAAACAACAGCTCAAAGCTCAAGAATTAGTCAAGGAAACATAAGCAGTAACAGGATTTATTTGAAAAGGAAGATAAACTAAACATCATTTATACTGTATAAATGTATGTTTTATTTGCATCCTGACTGTATAAATGTATATTTTATTTGTATCCTGAATGGCATGTGCAAAGCCCTAGGTGTCCCTCCTTGAGCAGCGGGGCTGGACTAGAAGATCTCTAGAGATCCCTTCCAACCTCAACCATTGTGTGATTCCATCATCTCAAAAAATAAAAAAAAAAACCGACAACAACATCAAAAACACCAGTAGGAATACGCGCGAAGAAAGGCAGCAAGGGTGACTGAAGACACAGTCCATAGTACAGCAGGCAGCACAGGGAGCAGCCCGACTCGTGCGAGGGGCAGCGAAAGGGAGAGAAGGGAACGGGGGACTGCGGGATCCCCGTTTTATCGGTGCTTCCGGCCGGCACGGCGCGGGCTCTGCCCGGAGGCGGCGGCCCCGCTGCCGCGGGCCGGGGCGCCCTCGGGAC
>VZSV01000099.1:926874-988835 GCA_013398735.1 Nothocercus julius
AGGGATGTTGGGGGGCCGGGCCGTGGGGAGAAGCAGGGGGGCTGCTCTGGCCTGCAAGGGAGCAGGGGCTGGGGGGGTCCCGTGGCCGGGGGGACGTGGACACGGGTGAGGGGCGCTGCGGAAGCCTCCCAGGAGGGGCTGGGGGCCTCCAGCCCCTTCCCTCCTCTGGGGGGCCCTGGGCTGACGGGGGCCTGGCCGCGCTCCCCGTGCCGCAGGTGGAGGAGGCAGGGCACGTCTTCCTGCTCATGAAGAAAGACTATCGCATCTCGCGCAACGTGCGCCTCGCCTGGGTCCTGAGCCGCCTCCACCAGGTCATCTGGGCTGTGCCCGAGCCGGAGCTGGTGAGTCGGTGCCCTGGGCTGGAGCAGCCAGCGGCTCTGGGCTCTGCACCTCGCCCGAGCAGCCAGACCCTGCAGGGCATTTTAACCCTGTTCTTTATTCTGATTGTTGCTTTGATACATTTGGCTTCATGTTCTCTCGCACACCACTAACGTTTTCGTGTAGGTAAAGTCAGAAAATGAACTGGATGTTCTCAGCATCTTGCCTAACGGGTGGCAGCCGGACGAGCCTGTCCAGCCTCGGCCCTATCTCCTAGTGCCCTCGACACGGGTCACCTTCCTGGCCCGCCAGTACCGGTTTGTGATTGAGCTTGACCTGAGCCCTTCCACTGGGATTGTGGTAAGTGCAGGAGTTGCCTCTCTGTATTGAAAGGCTGGATTTTTTTGTCTCTGCTGAGAACGCTTGTTCCTCTCCATGTCAGCCCTAGCTTTTGCAGAGGACTTGCTTTCCCAAGAGTGAGGCATGAAATGCTCCTAGCTGGGCAGCTTCCTAGCAGATCCTGTGTCTCTGTTGGATGCTCCATGTGTGTCCTTTGCTTGCTGAGAGCTCTTGTTTTAGTCCAGCTGCTGTTAGAGAAGGATGTTTGTTCATATGTCTGTGTCTGGGGCAACAATCAATGAGGTTGAAAGTGAAGCAGATGAAGAAGCTAAGTTTCCTTTCTCTATTTCTGTAGGATGACTCCACTGGGGAGATAATTTTTGATGAAGTGTTTCATGCCCTTTCACGATGCTTAGTGGGGTTGTTGAGACCATTTCGTATCCCTGGTTCAGACATTATTTACCAGCCTGAGATCTTTGTGACCATCCAGGCGTATTCCTCCATCATCGGCCTGCAGTCCCACCAGGTAAAATTCAGCCTCCTCCTTGGCGCATCTCAATGTGCGAGCAACCTACTGCATTGATTGCCTGTGAACACAGAGGGAAATGGGGACATGTGTGTCCTGGGCTGTTTTAAATGTGTTATTGTAGACTTGTTTCATTAAAATGTGCAGCTTAGTGCAATAGGTATGCACACGAGCAGCTTTCCTGGGCAGGAAGCAGAGGTTTCTCAAGGGGAAGCAGGGCCCGGCAGAGAAGGATGCCCGTAGGCATGTTCTCAGAGTTAGGTTGTAATTAATGCTTCCCTCATATTATGTCTTCTTTTTTCCCCCCACAATCTTCTCTTCAAATGATTTCTCTGGCCTGTTATAATTAGCTTGAAACATGTAAGAGGGAACAGCGTCCCCCAAAAGCTTGTCTGCGTGCTCCAGTTGGGTAGCAATGATTTATTCAAAGATAATTACTGCTTTCTACAAACCTTGCTCTTCTTTTTTTGCCAGTATGAGCATATTTCTCCCTGTAGGGAAGAGTAGCCCAGCCCCAGTAGTCTCACAGTTACTTGAGACAGAGCAGGTTCTGGTTTATAGTTCCAATAGGGATTTTTGAAGTTTATCCTTCTTGTGTTGATCCTCTCACCTCACAGTAGTTTTGCATCATTTTCCCATTTCTGATAGTGTACTTCATCCCACTGCTAATACCACAGAAATTGGGAGGTAAACAGATGACCTGTTAAACCTAGACCTGTTCTCCCCCTCTCCTTTCCCTGATCCACGTCTGCCCAAGCCTTCTGTGCAGGCTGCAAGCTTAATGGTCTATACAGTGCTTCAAGAGGGTGGCCCTCACCTCAGTCAGTTCTTAGGTGCTATAGAAGTAAACAGAGAAGGAATTTCCCCATTTGCCAATGATAATTAGTGTGTAATTTTGCCTATCTGTCCTGCAGACAGCACCATGCTTTGCCTCAGTGTTTTCCCCGTTCACACTGAGTTGAGCACCACAAAGTTGGTGCTTTCTTATTCTTTAGATCCCCTTTCTTGTGTGAGGCCAGTAACTGTCATCTCTTGACATAAATGAAAAAAGCTATGTGTTCTTTTTATGGAGGAAAAGACATGTATGTGTGTAGCTCTTCCAGGAAAACCTGTGTCTATTTTAACTGTCTGTTTTTCCCATGTCACTCTGTTCCCATGTCACTCTATGCCCATCTCACGTTGAGGGAATGCCATGACAACGAGCAGCGTCCCTGCCATCTGTTGAGTGCTTTGCCTGCATGCTGCAATGGTCTGGGCAGAGAGAGCCTGCACAACGTGCACGTGTCCTGCCTGTCAGCTTGGGGAGTTTCTTTGTGACAGTCTGTCACGTCCCTCAACCTCTTCCGTAACATCCAGCCACATTTTTCTGTTTTCTTTATTTCAACTAACTGTTCCTTTTCCTAGTTACTTACTGAAAGATAATTGGGTTAGTCTAGAGGTGAGTTTAAATTAAAACAAACAGGCCTTCCTTAGAAAGATCAGATTTAGAGACTTTTGCTTTCTCCTGACTGCTGCAAGAAGGCAGCAAAAGAAGCAGAAAGCTCTTGCTCATGAATAAAAGTGTCTTTCCAGGCACTTCCCAGAGCGAGTTGCAGGCATCTGCTGCGGAGTTGCTGCACACAGGCGGTTGGCCCCAAGCAGAGAGAGGCCTGGGCTTTGCCTGTTCTTTGTCAGGGCTGTGCCTGAACGCCTCAGTGAGAGCTGCCCTTGTTGGCACTGCTCCTCTAAAACCCTGTCTTGATGGTTGCTGTGTGTATCCTTGGTCCAGGTGCTGTTCCAGGGCTGTCAGCTGGATGAGACGAAGCGAGAGGCCTTTCTGAACCAGGTGTACACGCAGCTATGTGCTTTTGAGAACAAAGTGGCAGAGATGCTCCAGCAGCAGTATGAACCCAAACCACAGGTGAGAAGGGCAGACATGGTTGGTGTTTTTTGGACTCACTGGAGATCTGCACTGTGAGGCCCTTCCGCGGTGGGCTGACAATGACAGGAAGAGTCATGTAGGTCTGAAGAAGGAACAACAATTTTGAAGAGAACTTTGTGGGACCCGGTAATGAGAAATGAACTCTGAGGAAGCAGAAGCAATAAGCATTGAGGAGAAGGACTGACATGAACACTTCTCTTGTCTAAGATTATTATGTAGTAAAACAAGCAGACTCCTTTGTAGGATTTCCTTCCTCCTAGGACTGTTTGCTGTCTGAAGGGGGTGGTGGGAGTGGTGATAAAGCTAGTATCATTAATTTGTAAATAACTCTGAAGATGCTGTTGGCCCTTGTTACAATCTTGAATGAAGATGATTTCTTATTACCATAAAAACTGACTTTGCAGCTGAATAAACAGCCCACAGAGTTTCAAATACTCCTTGCTGTCTGTGGTAGGTGTTTTTATTAGTCGAGGATTTAGGTATCAGCAAGTTATTGATAGCACTATATAATACAGCTTTGGGTGAAAACTAGAGCAAGACTCTAATCTTTGAAGCAAAGGATGAAAAATACGGATTATGATACTGCAATGCTCACATAATTGAACGGTATCTATGGGCAGTCTTCTTGTAGTTGTAGACATTGCTGGCCTGGTTGAATTTGTTTAATCCTTTAGTATTAGTTGGTAGCATTTGGGCTCAAGGGAAAAAATCTCAATCATGTGAGCAAGAGGCTAGCGATGACCTCTGGCAGTTTCATATTGGAAGAGATATAAACCTCATCTCCTAGCTGAAAAATATTTGTACCTCCAAATATTAAGACTGTCTGTCAGTCATGGAACAGAAATTGACTTGCAGGAAGGAAATAACTTTTCCAGTGTGTCCAGCTGGTGTTTTTGCAGTGTTTTGTATGCATTCCTGCTTGCCTCGGTAGTTCTGATGTATTCAACGCCACTGTAACATCTTCTATGCTAATGGGGTACAGAGACGCTCCCAACCAGAGGGACTGGCAGATCCTGCCATGGGCTGTGGGGTGGAGGTGGGAGGCCCCAGGGGAAGGCAGGGGCTGAAACTTTTTTTTTTTTTTTTTTTTTTTACTTTTGAAGTTTCATCAACTGCATCATTGTCAACAAGTGCCTGAATTTAAGGCATCCAGCAAATTAATGTGATCATAGTCAGCTTTTTGCTCACAGACGTGGGCTTTTTGCATTTGTGCGGAGCAGAAACACCGTTTGTTCCTTTTTTTTTTTTTTTTTTTTTTTTTTTTTTTTTTTTCCCAGCTTGTATCATCCATCTTTGCAGGCCAGGGTCTCTTATCCATTTTCTGAACTAGAAGTAAAAATGGAGCAATAGCTTATTAAAGGGTGAAACTGCCAGAGCCTTCTGGACATGAGGGGCATCCGAACACTTTAAGTTCCTCACATGTGTAATTATACAAATTTCATGCTTTGCCTGAGGGACATTTTTCGTAGAGGACACAGGAGAAGCCTACCTGCATTTGCTTATATCAGCATTGCATCACTAGTGCTGTTTGCACAGAGTTAAGTGTATCGGCCCAGACTTTGTCCTTTCTTGGGAAGCTCCTTACCCCCTCTGCTGCAGAGAGATGTTGTTGCCACAGTCCCTTGAGCATTTCTGAATTTTACCTGAATACATGCTGAATATCTGAAGCTTCTACTAAATGACAAGGGAAGAAAAAATTAATTCTTCTGTTTTATCTAAAGCTCTGCAAATTAAATTGAGTGACCACAAAGTGTCCTGTATTTTCCTGCATGTGAGAAATAAGCTTATAATAAAGCTCTGGCTTTGTTGTCCCATTTCTTTACCCCAAAGGGAGCTCTGACCTACTCTTTTAAGGGGTCCAAATGACTAGGACTTTGAGGATGCTTTGAATTAGGGCTAAAAGAGGAGCGTGCTGAAGTGCTCCTGGGCTGCCAGACCATAAGGCTGCTAATACTGAAGGCTGCTTAGGAGAGTAAGAACTAAAGTTAGGCTAAAGTCTGGCTGATGTTGTTTTGTTTTGTTTTTTTTCCAGGTGGACTTGTCACCCCTGAGCCAGGAGAGCCCTGGTGACCCTCAGGAGCCGTTGGGCAGGAAGCCCAGCGTGTCCGTGGTCACCGCCGATGTCGGCCTCGTCAGCATGGTCCGGCAGGGTATCCTGGCACTGCAGTTGCTGCCCTCCAACTCCAGTGCAGGTTGGCTTTGTCCTCCGGCTTTGGGGGTGCCCAGTTGTTTGGGGGTGATTGTATCCCTTGTGTCCTGGGCATGAGTTTTATACGAACTGGTGCATGGACCCTTTGATTAGGGCTGAAATTTCCACAGCAGCTTTTGCTCTGCACTCGGTGTGGGAATGAGGAGGACACTGTGCTAAGCACCATGTGCAGTGTTAGGGAGTTTGCAAGGAAGCAAAGCTACAACTGCTGCTCAGGGCAGGGCAGGGAGGGCAGAGCTGTGCCCAGACCAGATGCTTCTCTGCACAGTCGGGAAGTCTGCCAGCTCCACCGTGCCTTGAAAGCTGCTGGTGTCGGTCTGAACAACCCACGGGGTTTTTCTTTCTATTTGTGCCATGCCTAAATGTCCTCTGCGCAGCCCAAGTGTGTGCGTGGGCAGGGTGGCAGCTGACTGAGGTGGAAGGTGCTCTGAGGTGTTGTTGTCTTTGCAGGTATAATAATAATTACAGATGGTGTGACCAGCGTCCCTGATGTGGCTGTGTGTGAAACTCTGCTCAACCAGCTTCGCAGCGGCACTGTGGCCTGCTCTTTTGTGCAGGTATGTCCAGCATCAGGGGCAAATGGAGGGGCTACTGCCTGCCGGAGGGAGGGAGGTGAGTTGTCCTCACGAGTGTTCGCTTCCAAAAGTGGAGAGGGGATTTCTGTCCCTCTCTGAGGTTCCTGTCTGTACCTGTTTTCTCCCGTGTCCTCAGCCCTACAGTATTTGCAGAAGTCTCTTCTTTATCTGCCTTTCAGGTAGGCGGTGTCTACTCATATGATTGCAGCTTTGGCCACGTTCCCAATGTGGAGCTGATGAAATTCATCGCCATGGCCACTTTTGGTGCTTACCTCTCCACGTGCCCTGAGCTGGATCCCCTAAGCCTCGATCTGAACGTGTATCACAAGGCATTTCTGCTGTACTCCTTTCTGCGCACTGGCGAGTCCCTGAATCCAGAGTACTACTGCGGTGAGGAGTGTGCATGTGCTCCCTCCAGCAGATGGATGTCTTGCAGCACCTCTCTTTGGGGTGACCCCTACAGGCTGGGTTATGCTGATATTTCCCCTTGTCCCCTCTGGGCCATTGTGAGTATTATGGAGATGAGGAAAAGGCAGCAGCATGTGGGGTTTGACAAGAGTGCTGCGGTGTTGTGTGCTTGTGCCTGTGTGAGGAGGAGGGTCCCGAGGAGTGCTCAGCATACCAGAACTGCAACTCCTGAAGTCTCTGAGCACTGCTGGGCCTTGGAGCCTAATCTGTGACTGCCCTCCTGCTTCCTGGCTTCAGGAATTTGGGGAAAACTAGTCTCCCGTTCTGCTCCACTCCCCTTTCTTTGGTCTCCACTCTGCAGACTGCAATTAGGGCTGCTATGTCTGAGCATGGACGGGAGAGTGTCTCTCTTCCAGCCTGTTCTCTGCGCTGGCTAGCTCACAGATGGGGACATTTTGGAGAGTTTGTCCTGATCAAGCTTGCAAATGGCAATTTGGATTGAAAAACAAGGCCCTGGAGAAGCAGCCAGAACGCCTCTCTTGATTGTTCTTATTTTGTGCATGTTAGTGGCTGAGAGTACGCCAAGGGAGACTAGTTACAACTAAAACCTGGAAGCGGTCTTTAGTGATTAGGTGGATTTCTGATGCCATCTGTGCTTTCTGTAGCTTGGCAGCAGAAATCACATACAGTGAAAAGTTTGAAGAGAGCTGGCTTAGCAGTTGGAAATGTTGCATCATTAAAAGATTGTATTTGTGGTTCAGGTTAAAGGCTTTCACTTCCTGACAACTATTAGAAAGCGCTTGGGAACCTAAGTTTTTTTCAGGGAAAGGAATAAAGTCTGAAAGCTTGCAGTGGCTGGTACAACAGCCGTACGGTTCCTGTCTGTCTGGATTAAACAGATTGAACATAAAACTGCATGCCCTGTCCCAGAGGCCCTAGGAATTGGAGCTTGGCTCCCACTCTGTCTTTCTCTCAGGCCTCCTGGCTGTGCTAGCAGACCCATTTGCAGTGTTGCAGAATCAGCAACAAGGGGGTGTATGTGATTCCTCAGGCCAGAAAGTGCTAGGCACCTTTTATAAAGTACCTGTGGCCCCTGTAGGACAGGAAGTGGGGGAGACGCTCCCTTTTGAGCCTTGCTGTCTGTTGCTGGTTTGCAGTGTCGCAGCACAGGCTGTTCAACGAGCACCTGGTGTCCGCGAGCAGCAACCCGGCTCTGGCTATGAGGAGGAAGAAGCACACAGAGAAGGAGGTGCATGCCGACCTCGTAAGCGTTGTCTCCGTCCGCCTGCGTGAGGGCTACAGCATCCGGGAGGTCAACATCACGAAAGGTGACTGGGCTGGGGAGGAGGTTGGAGGCTCCGACAGGGCTCTGTGCCACCTCGGGAGAGTGGCTGTGAGGTGGAAGGGTGTTGAGGCTGTTGTCTATCAACAGCTGCCTGGCACAGGACTGCCTGGTACAGTCGCAGAGTTGTGCACTTGCTGGGCTGATGCTCTGTGGCCACATGTGCGTGGGCAGGGGACAGGCGGACAAGCTGCAGTCCTCAGCATCTTGGAAATGAGCCCTCATAATTGCAGGGAAACAAGGGACAGACTTGTTTTTTTTGATTTTTTTTTTATGGTTTATCCTCTTCATTTCTTCTCATTTCATCATTTCTCTAGTCTCTTGCCAGAACACACTGCAAAATTTTAACACCAAGTTGAATGCTTTAGTACCAAAAAAAAAAAAAAAAAATCTCCCAACTATAGTGTTCCAAGGGAATAAAATGGAAGAACCAAGAATATTGCTGGGTGAAAATGCCCAGGACATTGACCAATATTAGCGGAATATAAAAGTACCCACTAGTCCTGTTCTTTAGAATTTGTTGGAGATGGTTTGGGCACCTGGAGTGTGAGAACTAGCCACTAGTCAGGGTCCTCAAGGGTTTTGGTTATTCCGAGGGGTGGGTTAGAGTAAAACTTAAAATTTCCACCTGTGACTAGTGCTTTAACTGAAGGAGAGATATGAAAATCCAGATACCAGTCATGAGTTGCAGGCGGAGTAAGAAATTCTTATTGACCTTAGCAATGACCAACGGAAACCCGGGGTTGTGCTCTGTAAATGTGTGCAGTGCATGATAATCCAGGGTCCTCACTATCTTTTGGGGGTTATTACTATGTAGAACAAGTTTTATATCAAAAAAACAAAGTCTGTGTTATAACTCCAGGGGTTTTTCAAAACTGCCATTTTTTTTTTTCTCTCTGAATTTACTGGGATCTACCTTAAAGCTATTTAAGTATCTTGCACCTCTGTTCCTGCTTGGAAGATTGTCCCAGAACATCATTGTTTCTCTGGTTTGCATTCTAAACTCAATCAAACCAAATTAGACCTGTTTGACTTCATTATTTTTAATCAAGTTTATATTCTCCCTTTCTGGCACTGTGCAAATATATTTCGGAAGAAAGCCTTTATCCTCATAACCTTCGTTTTGCCAACAAGTCAGTGTTTTTGTCCCCTTTAATAAGGGCAGGCTTTCTGCTCTCTTCATTTATCTCAATAGCACTTTTTTTTTTTTTTTTTCTAGTTGTTCACTTTTCCAAGTTTGGTCTCATATTTCTTGAAAGCAGTTAATAAGAGTGCTACAAATGTGGTCTTATCAGTGCCTTGTTTAGTAGTGCTAATAATTCCCTGCTTCTGAAGTAAAATACTGTATCTGATAGACTAGAAATCACACAAGCTTTCTTCATGATTGCATTATGTTGTTTCCTCAAAAACTCCTGCATTCTTCATGCACCTTTACTTCCAGCTGATGAGTCCTTATTCTTTGTTGGATTTCTTTCTTTTTTTTTTTAGTTAGTCTCCGAATGTACATTTTTTCGCATAGTAGTACTCTTAAATTCATGTCAATCTACTGCTCCGGTCTAAGTAGTTGACTCACTGTGATTGCAGTTCCTACTGACTTGATGCTATTTACAAACTGAATGAATCTAAATCTAGTTTTTGTCCAAAAGTTGCGCATGATCATATTAAATGGAATAGATTCTGGTATGGAATACCACAAATTTCTTGTTTTAAGATGATTATATTAAAATCAAGAATGTACGAAGATTTTTTTCCATTGAGACAGCTTTTCTAGTAATGCCTCCAGGCTGCTTTCACTAATCTCCTGTAGGCAGAGCATGAAAAACTGCTTAAGTCCAGGCACGTTAGGTCTCTGGCACTCTCCTGGTCTAGGACTGTCTGTGACCATTTTGATTAGTCACCTACTGCATGAGCTGTGTTCATTGTGCCTTGTATCTTTCTATGCACAAGTTCACTAACAGCTTGGAGGGCAGTGGAGAAAGAGCCTATATTTAACCTGTCAAGAATAGTGAAGAGCTTTTAGTGACTGGGAAGTACCATGTAGAAAAGCTGGAGGAAAGCACAAGTGTGAGTTATGCCAAAAGCAATTAGACAAATCGGTGATGGGGAGGGGGGGAAGGTTCATTAAATGCCTTTTTGACCAAGGTATAGCTACAAGATCTGGCTCTGGATATCCTCAGGCACCTAATTCCTGGACCCTGGAAGAAGGTGTGTGAAATATTACTGCATATTTACACTGCTCCTATGCTTTTCCCCAAGTGTCCTGTTGTCTTCCTTCACTCGTAGGACACTGAGTGTCCTATGAGGACAAGAGCAGAGAACAGGAGTTCCTTACTGGGTTGGAGTTGCTGTCTGTGACAAGTAACTAAGGACAGGTGCATGGAGAAGAGTAATAACAGGGAAAACATGTTTAACCTCAATACATACTTTCTCCTTTCCTTTTTTCCATCTCCTCTTTTCCCTTGAGCATTGTGCAGCTTGGGGACTCCTTGAGCCAAAAATAGTTTCTTTGTATTTCCATAACTTTTTTTTTTTTTTTTTTGGAAGAAATTTAAGAACAAAACACGTGAGTGTCAAACATAACATTTATATTTCTGTGCCAGCCTTCAGAATAGTAACTGATAATGCAACTTACACTTCGGAAAGACTAAATGGCCCTGAGGAAGTGTTGGCTGTGATCAGAAAAAATTGGTTGAACTAATATGTGAAAGTAGAATTTATAAAAGACCAGGACATTTAGCCATCCAGCACTGTCTCTGCAAAGAAAAGCACACTTGGCTAACCCAGGCTCTCTGGGCTTCTCTATAGAGAAGTGTATAACAGAGAGTAGCTAATTAACTGGGATTGCCAGAAGCTTTTGCCAAAATTTAAGGAGCCAAGTGGCTGTGAATCAAGAGCGGGGAGAGCTGTTGTGGACTTCGACACTGTCACTGTTCTGCTTCCCTTTGCCAAGGGCAGAACGGAATAAATAGCTGGCTTTGTGTTCAAGGTGCCAGAGGTTGTGTGTGGTGTTTATTACCGCTCTGCTTCCCCTTACTATCTGATTTCAGATATTAGGTGTCTAAAAGCCTACCATAGTTGGGAATGCAGAAGTTCTTGTGAAAGGGGGAGGAACTGGGAGGCTTTGAGAAGAGAGAGAGGCTCTGTCTGAGAAGCCACTGGGTGTGATGGAACTCCCCTTCCACTCCTGTTTCTTCATGGAATGTTGTCAGGATTGCTGTTTATAACAGAAAACAACAGCAAATACTGCTGACCATTTTTTACTGCTGTGAGCTGAGGAGATGAGAGCCCTGAGGACATTTTTGGACCTTATCCTCCTTCATGAATCACTGTGTAACGTGATTGCGTGCAAGCTGGCCACTGAGGTTGACTGTCATGAAGGTTAGGACTTGGGAAGATGAAGTGAAGTTTTAAAAACTGGAGCTGGATCTCATGCAAGAAATCAAAGCACCAAAAGCTTTCATTAGCCATAAAGTCAGGAACCAGAAATAAGCTGTTTTGCTGTACAAACAGACTAAAGATTAATTTTAGGTATAGCCTGAAACTAAGCAAATGTTTTGCCTGTCTTTTATTTTATTTTGCTTGTGTTGGATGGTAGGAGCAAAGCCAGGATGATTAATGGAAATGCAGGTGGGAGTAGGAAATATTTTCGTTAATGATCTGGGCAAAAAATGCAGGAATTTACTTATCATGTTTGCTGTCGATGAAGTAGGGAAGCTTTGTTTTGGGAACCAAAATATTGTGCAGAAAGCAATGGGTGAGCACTAAGGCAGTAGAAATGAGATGCAGTTTGACAGAATGAAATGCAAAGACATGACTCTACAGATTCTTGTACAGTCCCTCTGATAAACTAAGGTAGTCTTCATTTGGAAACAACAGATGGCACAACCCTGGCTAATGCTTTTATAGCAATGCTTTTATAGAGAGCCCACTGTGGAGAGCATTAGTGGCCTTCAACAAACCCTTGGTAAGACCTGAGGTGAAATGATAGCATATACTTTTGATTACTGTTTGCGGAAGGTGACTTCCTGAGGAGCAGAAAGGATGGAGGCTGCTAAGGGGGATGGATAGCCTGTCCTGGACTAGCTTGGCTTGGCTTAGCCTGCATATGGAAAGCTGAATTTGGGGAGGATTTCTCCCCCTGGTGTCCAGTCACTGTCAGTTCTCTGGAAATGAAGTTTATCAGAATAAAAACAATTTCAGGAAGAGAGTGAGTAAGCATTAATGGGGCACATACTTTGGAAATTTTCTTCCAAGCATCCATGGGGGAGGAACACTCTAAGGCAGCCTCCCAGTAGGGATTGCGGGAGCAAAAAGCAAATTGGCCCTAAAATAGAGCGTAGTCAGCCTGTGAAGGGGGTGGCCTGATGGGCCTGTGACAGCAGGAGATGCAACTCTGCAGGAAGCATAGGGCCCGGGCTGGTGACCTATTTGGACTGTTCCAGCACATCCAATCACTCATCTCACAAACACTGTAAGTCCAGCAAACTAGAGAGCACGCTAGACCTCAAAATAGATGACTGAGCAGTTGAAATAGCAGCGTGGCACTCTTATAGAAAAACATGTTTCACTGGGTTGTTTTGGTACAAATACACAGGCACAGTCAGCAGGACTGTGACAATTTTTGCTCTTCTAGCTTAGTTAGGTTTGCAAGTCAACCTTTTAGCCTTGCTAGAAGCACAGTGATGAATTTAAAGAAAGAGATAAAGATGCACATTTTAAAGAATGGAGGAGTGAATGGATACTTCTTAATTTCAGGAGCACCAAAGGAGAAGAGGATAAAGCATGGCAAGAAGCTTTCATGCTTCAGGTTCAAGATTGCACCAATGTTCTCCTGACAGGGAGAACATGGAGTGTAATTCAAGTATCAAGTTATATCTTCTAGTTTCCTTACAATCTGGGCCCTTCGTGTTCAAATACCCATGTTTCTGCAGTGGAATAGATAACTGTGCAGAGTTAAGCAAATTTTAGAGCTTAAAGGTCCTGCTCATCTGTGCAAAGCAACAGAATTATCTTGGAAGCAGGACTGAGGCTGTGAAAAACAGAGCCCATTGCAAATGTCACCAAATCCCGGTTCCAGTCACCCTCTGTACCACAGATACTTCACCTACAGTTAAGCTCCCCAAATGCTACTGTGCAAGCAAAGCCTCCCCCTGTTGGAGAGGAGAGGGAATGACTCTGCTGGAGGAGGCAGCCGTGTTACTGTGCTCTCCTTGCAATGCTCAGGCAGCCTCCCTGTACTCAGGAGTCCCTGGTCAAAGATGAAGCTCAGCAAAACAGGCACTTAATCTTATTCTAATGCTTCCATGCAGGTGGGTCGCAGCTGGAGGTGAAGCTAGTGCTGCTGTGGAAGCATAACATGAGGATAGAGTACTTAGCTGTGACACCCTGGCCCTTGGACCCACTCAAGCGCAGCACGTGGGTGGAAGTGACCATGGAGGGCAGCTATGACATCTTGCATGATATCAGCTGCACCATGAGGAAGCCCATCACCAGTCTGTACCGCACTACAGTTATCCGGCGCTTCTGGAACACCTTGCAAAGGTGAGTGAGACCGTCCCAGCAGTTCCCATAGTTGGGAGTAACAGAGGAATTCTTTTCTTTCCTCAGTCTGAGGTCCCAAATTAATGTGCTGTGAGAAAGAAGTCCTGTTTGTGGCAGGCCTGCATTCTAGCCGAGGAAAAGATACTATCTGGCCTGTGATCTAGTCTATAAATTGTCCCATGGATAAGTTGCTGTTATCTCTGAGTCCTAATCAGGATCCTGATCCACTGGGTGATGCAAAGCCTAACTCTCAGCCTCCCATCTCATGTAGGTGTTACGTTCTTGCAATGCTGCCTTGCTGTGAAGGCTGGCGGTGCAAGGGCTCATTGGTAGTGTCTGGGCTGCGCAGTCATGTTAAGAGCGACCATTGTTACTTGTCTCATGTTTCCTGGGATCGCTGGGCTGGCAGGGTGGCAGCCTTTCCTGGCTAGGATGGCCATTATTCCCTGTTGCTCTGCGCACTCCTTTCCTTGCGCTCTTCCCAACTCTGCTCGTCCAGCTTGCGTGTTGGGCTGTTGCACTCGAACTCTCTTTGACAGGCCCTTTACAGACAGGCATTGGATCCTGGCTTTGGCGTGGGGGGCTGTGTCGATGCGGAGGGCTCAGGCTTTGGGCTGGCTGGGGCAGTGAGGGGAAAGTGCAGGTGCTTGTGTCTAACTGCCCCTTGTCTTCCAGCATCAACCAGACAGATCAGATGTTGGTTCACCTGCAGTCTTTTGACACCGTCCCTGAACACTTCACCATTCCTGAGAGCACCAAGAATGGTGTGCCGCTCTTCTACATCCCCCCAGGCTCCACCACCCCGGTATGTCCCACCCTTGTCCCCTTTCATGTAGCATGGGAGGTCCCTCCTGCTTATTCTGTGCTACTGTGTCATGGCAGGCAGGCAGAGTGTTCAGTAACTCGCAGTCTATCTCTTTTGCTTTCCATACTACTCAGTAAGGGAGTTCAGGTGCAGTTTACATACTGACTTCTGCACTGTGTGTGCATATATATCCCACTGCACATCTGGAGTATCCAATCTCATGGCCCAACATGGTTTGTTTCTGCATCTGCAGCAGTACTATAGTGGGGGAATTGCAGTGTTATACAAACACATTTGGTGTTGCTCAGTGCCTCCATTACAGTATTTATGTATGCACTTTCAGGCGCATTATCTCAGTGTTTCATTCTCAGCTAACACAAGCCACGTATATTCCCCTCAGTCACAAAGTTCCCCATTGCTTATGTTATCTTTTCCATAATTTTCTTGATGCTAAGTAGTTAGTTTTCTGATAAACTTGATATTTTAGAAAACTAATTTTTTTCATCATTGTACTGGCTGTTTTGATGCAAACAAATTCAGCTATTTTCCTGAAAGGCATGCAGCTAGTTTCTAGGCCTGCACAATTTGTTCCCTAGAGAAACTGCTGCTTTCTCTCTACGGGACTGGTTTGTTTCTGAGCATTGCCTTCCGACCTATCCTCTCACTTTTTCAGGTGCTGTCCCTGCAGCACAGTGGGTCTGACTCAAGCCATTCCCAGTTTGCCTCTTACTGGAAGCCTATCCTTTCCATGGACGCAAACTTCTGGCAGAGGTGGCTGCACATGCATCGCATCGTTCTCCTTTTGGAGCACGACACGTATGTAACTAGTAGGAATGAGTTTCCATACCCAATGTAGGCCAGTCTTGGAAAATCAAGGCATCAGTTTGTCCAGCCAAACATTGTGGAAACTGTTTCCCAATTCAGTCTATCTACAGGGTTATAGAAGTTTAGCTGAAGTATTGTAGGTGCCTATGGTCCAAGGAGGAGCTCTGCCAGCTGGACCTGATGGATGGTGAAGGCTTATTGTCTGACAAGGGATTGTGGGTTGGGAAATCACCAATGTCAAAAAGACAGGGGATTCTCAGGAGAGTATATTTTTCAAGTACCTTTTGAGTTTGTATTCTCTGATTGCAAGGAGGATGGGCATCCCAGTTGGAGATATCCCATAACTTCTTGTTTGCTGCTGGAAAACATCTTTCCCAAAACACTAATTTTCTGGAGGCTGGTCCTAGATGCAGTTATGTGAATATTAGCAGTGTTTTGCTTTGGAGGGAGATGGAAACCATACAAGGCTCTGCTACCTGCAAACTGGAGAGCAAAGTCCCTGTGCTTGCGAGGAGTGTGGCCCTCACTGACGGGCACAGGTAGGGGAGGTGCTTGGATATGGGTTGCTGTGGAGGAAGCAGAGGGCTGATGTACCGGGCAGAGGATGAGCTGGAATAGATGTGGCAAAGTTCCTGTAGGTGTGGGGAGATGGGGTTTGATGACTTATTGCCCCACTCTGCAGGCCTGTCCCCAAGCACCTGCACACACCGGGCAACAACGGCCGCTACAGCACCATCCAGTGCCGCATCTCTCACTCGGCGCTCACGTCCCTGCTTCGCGACTGGAGCAGCTTCGTCCTCGTGGAAGGCTACTCCTACGTCAAACTGATGCAAGGGTGAGTGGCTCTGAGGGAGTCCTGTGTGAGGAGTCAGGTATGTGACCTAGCCACAGATCCTGTTAGCCCAGGGTTCTGTGATGATCCCAAAGCAGGTATCTAGTAGAGATTATAAGAGCAGAACAAGCACATATGAAACCCTGTGTGTTCTGAATTGCTGCTGCTGTGCACCAAATGCATGCCAAAGAGACATTGGTTGGTGGTTTCTTAACACTGCTGCCAAGTTATGTGGGCTGTTGAGCCCTGAGGAGCTGGCCTCTGCTAGGTCTGATGCTGTAGAGAACAGCAAGATCTATTTCAGCCTTGTCTCTGTAGTTCATTCCGTGCTTAATTCCTCATCCCTAGCTCTGAGGATCCTACTCCTTCCTCATTTTATGTGGTGCGGATCATCTCGAAAGCTCCCTGCATGGTTCTCCGGCTGGGCTTCCCCATTGGCACACCTGCACAGGCCAGGAACAAGGTGAGAGCTGTCTGACCCCTTCCAGGGGAGGGAGGGAATGCAGATAGCTCTAGAAATGGAGGTGGTGGGTAGGTCTACAATCGATACTGTGGCCAGGTATTTTCTAAAAACTTGACTACTATGTTGAGGCTGAGAGGGGTGGGAATTTATTGTAACAGAAGGGGGCAGTTTGGACAACACTTTCTATTTTAAGACTACGAAAAATCTGATTCCGGAGACTTGAAGATCAATAGAATAGCTGGTCAAATGAATGCCTTTGCCACTGCTTAATAGAAGTGTGGGGCTTGAAATGACTCTACGATTATCTTGTCTGTCCTTGCAACCAAAGCACAATCGATATTGCCAGTCAGGAAGAGCAGATATTGTCTGACTTATCTGTCAAAGCCTTTATGATGGATGTACTTACATGTTCCATAAGCTATCTGTTTCAGGAGGTGGTGAACTGTGCATGTATATTGAATCATTAGGGCAAGGAGGAGTTAGAGTTAAAATGCAAATGCTGCCCTGCATGAGCAGTGTGGAGAGGGAAAGGACCAGGAGACCTGGGAAATGGTTTAAAGATATGCATGTCTGCTAGGTAGGCTTTTAAAATCCCATTTGCATCAACAGAAATGGGCTGCACCAGTCAGATTCAGGAGCTGAGATTGACTGTTTCTCCAGCTCTAATGGTTGAGAAAAGTCTAAGTGTTCCTAAGTAATAGAGTTAAGTGTGAAGATGATGTCGTGTTATTAATATTTATAAATGTTTTGCTATGAACAGGAAGTCTGTAATTAAACCTTGATCTTTTGCCTTCATGAAAGAAATTTTTAGTTTGCTCAGCTTTATCATTAAATTGATCTGGAGAAAAGCTGGTAAATGTGGGGAGGACCATTTCTTTTGAGAGAATGAATCTGTCCAAGCGCTCTGGCAGTCTGGAGGATTTGCCCTTTTATGTCTTTAGGGGATCCAGGTATTGGCAGACAGGCTGGGCACACCAAGTGACAAATTTTACAAAAGAGTTCCCCCTGGCAGGTGCAAGTAAACACCTGCCTTATGGGGAAACATACAACACAGGCACCCTGCAGCTCTAAGAAAGCTTCAGATCATTATACCAGGAGTTTTAGATCATAAATTGTATCATACACAATCAGTTTTTTTGCCTGCTTTCTGTTTAGTTTTTGGCATATGGTTATGAGAGCCTTGTGGCATTTTGATCTTGCTAGTGCCTCACAAGTAAAATAACCTTCAACTCTTGCTCATGTGTAAATCCACAGTGTGTGCTGGTCTTTTTTTGTCACACTCTTGTCCTGGAAGCTGATGTCTCAAGACAAAGGTGGTCATTCTTACCTTTTGCTTCTGTCATGACAGATAGTGGAAGAGTTACGGGACCGAATCTTGCAGCTCCGCTTTCCCCACAGGGTCCAGAGCAAAGAGGCAACTCCAAAAGCAAAGAGGAAAATGTTTGGCAGTAGTTCTCCTTCCAAGTCTCCACCTGTGGCTGGAACTCAGTCAGCCTTCTCAGATAGGCCCTGCCTCGTAGTGCTGCACAAGCCCTTGGAAAAGCTACTCATCAGGTAGTAACAGTAATAACGCAGCAGCAGCGATCAGCACAGCCTTCTGTGGTGTAAACCTACCCCTTGCTGTGCCAGGAGGCAGGAAGGGGCTGTGAATGATGGTGCCAGCTGTGGGACAGGAGTGCTGGGAAGCCTGTGCTTTTTGACATCGGCTTGTGTTGCACATTAACAATGGTGGCTGTAGCCTATGAGAGCTGTGACTTGCAGCCTGGGGCCTGGCAGGCCAGGCATAGTTGCTCTTAACAACTATGGTGCAAAAGAAAATTGGATCACTAGTTTCTGAAGTGGGAACTGATCCTTTGCTGGGCTGACCCCGTTCTGCTGCTGGAGGGCTCTGCCCCAGGCCAGCAAACAGCCCGGGGCAGGGCATCCTTTCCACCTCGCCAAGCTGCGTGTCCTCACCTCCTAGGTACGAGAAGCTGCCTTCCGACTACCGCACTCCCTTCATTCTTAACCTGGAACATCCGCCAGTGTCTGGCCCGCTCACTATGGTGGCCAACCGCACTGCCTCTTCCACCCTGGCCTCACTGTCCCGCTACTTCTATCACCAGCGTTGGATCTGGAGCGTCCAGTCAGGGCTGGCGCCGACTGTCCCCATCACTGCTGTAGCCCAGCTCCTCTCCACACTCACAGAGTAAGTTGTAGGCTGGACAGAGTTGCTCCCTCCAGCCAGTGCTGGGGGTGCAGAGAAAGCAGGGTAAACCTAAAACCTTAGGGAAATCCACTGAAGACTTGTAGAGAGGTACAAAGAGATCCCGTTCACATCTTCTAAAGTTGTTTTGGCCAGTGTTTTACCCAGCTCTGCTGCTGTAGTTGAGGAAAAAGAGAGTCCTGGGAGGAAGAAAAAAAAAAAATGGCGGGACATGGTCACTATGCTTGGAGTGTTCTGGTGCTCACACAGGCTATCCTGTGCAGGGTGTCGTGTCTCCATGCTCTGTGTGTACATCCCTCTCTTGGAAACAGTGCATTTTGTGGTGAAGGGTACAGGAAATCATGTGTTTAAGGTTTTCAGTATTGGTGGAGAACTCCTCCAACTTTGACTTCTTCTCTCTGTTGCCAGGGTCCGCCTGTCAGAGGGTTTCCACTTTGCATCCAGCGGGGAGGGAATTATCAACATGGTGCTGGAGCTGCCAATACAGGTGAGCCCGGAGGCAGGAGGATGGAGAGGAGCCCTCATTGCCTCTTCTGATGTGGATTCACCCTCTGGCAAGATTCCCATCAGGTCACAGCATGTGCTGCTCTTGATTTGTACAGGGGCGTGTGCCTGCACCCCTGAAACAGAGCAGCTTGTGAGTCAGGGCTTTTCCTGCCTTTATCTGCCATTAGGGAGCTGCTTTGCTGGCAGTGACAGACTGTGCAGGAGGAACGCTTGGGGATAGGTGCAGGCTCCTTCCCCTCTGCACCAGCAGTAGTGTCAGGGGAGTGGAGCCACATTGTGTCAGAGCATGTTTCCCTTCCAGGTTGTGTTATGGCATGTTTCCCTTCCAGACTGATGGCTCGAGTGAGAGCGACGGCGGCAGGGAGAAGCACACCTGTGTTGTTCAGTACATCCTATTCCCCCCGCACTCCACCTCCACCAAGGACAGGTGAGGCCGTGGCCTGGCTCCCAGGAAGAGCTGGCAGTGGGAGACGTGGCTCCAGGCTTCTTTCCTGGTTGTGAGGGGAGAGGGGAGTCCCTTGGCATTAAGCCAAGCCAGGCCTGGCAGCCCTGCTAAGCGCAAGGAGGGGACAACCAGCTGCCATGGGCTGCCTGTCAGCTGGGGCTTTGCAGGCAAGCCTGGAGCTTGTGTGTTGCTCTCCCAGCTCCAGGATGAGCTACAGTCGGCTGCTGGCTCTGTGACATCTTGCAGGATTCACCTTGTGCCTCTTCTTCAGCTTTTCCACAGACGATGACAATGATACAGAAGTAGAGGCCATTGAGGTGGACACAGAACTGAATCTGGTCACTGAGTGCTGGGTGGAACCACAGAGTGGACATGTCCATAGTACTGCTGAAAACTGGAAGCACCTGCATGACTTGCCCTACCAGAAAATACCAAAAGCGGTGAGTCCCTGCAAGCCTCTCCCCCTCCTTGCCTTTAGACTGCTTTCTGCTGCACGTGGGGGCAGTTACTGCTGCGTACAGCTAAGCCTTGGCTGTTGTTGCAGATCTATCCACGGGACCTGGCGTGCATTGCCACCATGCTGACCTTCGAGTACATCAGCCAGCTGTGCCAGAACAAGGAGTGGGTCTGCCCTTCTTCTGACGCCAAAGCCACTGAAGGTGAGTCCAGCATGTCCGTCCAGGCAGACTTGATGGAGCAAGAGGCAACTAAGTCCTGAATGTCTCAGGCTGTGGCTGCAGCTTCAGGGAGGTTGAATAGGTATTTTGACATTCTAGACTTGGATGGCTTTAAGCTGCTTTGGAGAATTTATGAGATGGCCTTATACTTGGAAAGCCAAGAAATAACCGTGACTTTCTGCCCAGGCTAAATAGGCCTGGCTTTTGGAGCATTTGTGTTCAGGGAAAGTTACTGTGTTCACTATATCTTGATGTGTTCAGCTTGGTTCTTAGGTGTTCAGGCCTCCTTGTCAGAGAAAGTTCCTCTCTGGAAGATGAACTCGGCCCACAGTGATGGGCAGGTTATGGCTGGTCAGGTGAATACAGAGCTTGTCAACAAGGCAGAGGGAGAACTCCTCTGTTCTCCAGAAACACTGAATCCTGTTATAACTGAGTAGTTCATGAGTGCTCTGTGAGCACATGGAGATACTGAAAGGAACTTCAAAATATTTGGTTCGTCTTCCTCCTTCATGGCAGGATTGTTCCTCTCATCTCAGAAGACCGTTGTAGTTTAATGGGAACTTCAGGATTATGGGAGGTTTTCACCATTGACAGACAGTCTATTACAATACCTTAATTTTGTCCTTAAAACTTTCCCCAAATGTCTAGTGTCAATGTTGCTGCTACTTAAGGTTCTTGTCACTAGTTCATCCCAGCCTAATCCTGCTTGCATTGTGCTGGAAAGCACAGCAGGTTTTGACTCAGTTTGAGGGAGCCAGAATCATTCCAAAGGCTACAGGAAGGACGTGAATGACCCTTGTCAGATCAGATGACTGGCATTGTGGGAGCAGGAGAAGGCCAGGAAAATTCAGGGCATGGAGGACAGAGGCTCTTGCTCTGAGAGAGAGAACAGTCAGTGTCTGCAGCGATGTGCAGAGCCTGCTGAATAAGGGATCTCTCCTGAGATCAGGGGTGCCTTGTGCTGGACTGCTCTGGTAACAAAGGCTGCCTCCAGTTCCCAGCACACTTGTCCTCCAGCCACATTTCCTGCAGCACTGATATCAAGTGCTTCGTTCCCAGCTTTGTTCCTGGGTCCTGCTCTGCTGGACACAGCCTGAGCTGCATGGGACCTTGTGTCTCCCAGGCCATTCTTTCGTGAAGGTGGCAATCAGCCCATGAGATTGTTGCACTGAGGTTCCTTTCTGTAGATAGCTCACAGCCTGCTGCACCCTGCTAGGCTTTGACCATTCCCACATTCACCCTTGTCTCTCTGCCCTCCTAAGCAGGTGGAGTTGGGCAGCTTTGCTGTGCACCTTCACTTGTGCTCCCTTCAGAGTGTTTAGGGTTGGCACTGCATGCGTGGAAGTGAATTGAGGGGCAGGGCTCTGTGTTGCAGTGCCAACAGGCATGTTATATTCCGGATTATTGTTGCAGATCCAGACATGGGGTCTGGTTTCCGAGTACATGAGATCCCATTCCAATTCAACCTCATGAAGCTGTTGCCAAGATGCCAGCAGGTTGAAATGTTCTTCCTAATGCTGACAAAAGGTAAGTCACCACCAACCTCCTCTTGTCCCCCCTTTGAAGGGATGGAAACCCTGCTCTTTTTGCATGTCTTCCTGGGAAGCAGGCATGTGGGAGCTGCAGTACCCTGGAGCAGTAGTTTAGTGCTGCTCTTCCCATCTCTGTAGCCCTAGGGTTGGGTGGATATACTGATACTGCTGTCTTTCCTCTGGTGATGGCAGTTTTCAAGCATTTGCTTCTGTAAGCCTCAAACCTAGGTCAGTGCTTTATGTTGGTGGTTTCTTGTCACTAGCCCCAAACATCTTCAGAACAGTTACAGTAGCGGGATGAGTCAGTACTGGTTAGCAAATGATGCTGGAACTGTGTGGCTTCCTCAGCATCCTCCAAGTCAGCCTTGTAGAGGTGGTAGAGGAGACTTCTGTCTGTGTCTAAGTGCCTCTTTGCAAAGGGCTGTCTCACAGGGCCCTGGGCAGGTGGTGGCTGTGGAGATGCTGTCTCTGAAGCTGCCATGGTTCTGTTTTGGAGCAGAAAATGAGGAGGTGACCAAGGACTCTTCGTTTGTGCCCAATGAAATGCTACTAAACCTCTTCCATGGCTGCCTGCAGCATGACCTCAGTGACCGGGAGATCCCCATTGCCGATGCTGATCACATGGTTTTCATGGAGCAGGTTCTGCAGCGGGACCGTGATGGCCATCAGCCTCCCTTTACGCTCCCTGTGATCCGAGGTAAGGGCCAGGAGCCTGGCTGGGGGAACCCGGGAGCTGGGGTATCTCAGGAGCCTTGTTTTCAGACGGCTTTCCCAGGTGATGTTTCTCAGGGTGCTTCTCTGTACTTCCTTTCAGAAGAGACCCTGAAAGCCTCTGGGACCCTGGAGCAGCACGATGCTTCTGCATCCTATAACCTTGCTGGCAGCAATGGCACCAGAGAGATGACTGGTTCCACAAGCACTCTGCAGGTACTGCTGTGCTGCTGCCCCTCTCTTGAGCTCCCTCTGCAGACAAAGCAGCTGCTGTTCCAGGACAGGAAGATTTGCAGAAGGGTTGGCAACCGATTGAGTGGCTGATGTTCTCCCACTCTTGACAGCAGTTTGCGTGCCTGCAGGGCACGGTATAGCCAGCCTTGTAGGTGTGTGGGCAGTTGAACTAGCTGTGGGCCTAGCCTGCTACAGCAACCCTGACGATGTGCTCCAAAGAGCTCAGAAATCATGGGCAGTCATTGCCCAGAGGTCAAGACCAGCCCCAGCAAGGCTGGGCAGCAACCCCAGACTGTGTGCATGGTATTTTCTGCGGCCACACTGTTCTGAGAATGCTGCTAGGGGTGGCCAAAGTGATTTCAGTGCTGCCTCAACCAGCAGTTTTGCAGGAACTTCCTCTGTATGGTTGCCAGCTGCCCCAGAACAGTGATGTGCCATGCGCTGTGAGCTTATCTAGCTGTGCTTTCTCCTCAGAGCCTGGGCAACGCAGAGCTGCCTGAGGACGACGTGACCCGCTGCGACACGGCAAGGCTCTTTCTGCCGCAGTGGCGATGCTATGCCAAGCTGGTCAACCCACAGCACGTGTTTCTCACCTTTCTGCCAGCCACCTTCTCGGGTGAGGCTTGCCGTCAGGAGAGAGGGGGAGAGGAAGGCGTGGTGGAAGCACTTCCACAAGGAAAGAGCAAAAGCAGAATGAGCCCTCCTTGGAAGGAGGGAAAGCTGAACAGCAGAGTCTTGGCCAAATCTTTTTCATCATATGGCCAAGGAGAGAGTGGCCTGAAAGGATGAATGTCTTGCTCCTCTCTCCCTGGATGTGGTGCTGCCTGCTCACAGCTCCAGGCAGGGAATGTAGCTCTAATTATTTTGCTGGTAGTAGTCACTGGACCGTTTTCCCATGTGGAATGCCTGGGGTTATTGGATGGAGCCAGGAGGCTGCTAATGGTGCAGCCTGGAGGGGGAGGGTCGTAATTCTGGGCCTTGCACTTGGCCTCTCTATCCCTGGCTTGTGGAGCCGTGGGTAGAGGCTGCCAGGCTGTAGCTGAACAGCTCTTTGGAGCTGTTGCCATACACATGGGTAGGGAGTATCTCTGCTCTTTTGGGAATGTATATGGAGGGATTAAGCAGTTTTCATTGGGGAGATGGTGATTTTTTTTTTTTTTTTTGCTCTCAGATGTACAGAAGCTGATGGCTTGTGTGGTGGACAAACCTCCGAAAGATGAGAGACGTTCTGGAGCAGATACGTTGGGACCTGCCTGTGCGGTGCGGAGCATGGCTGATGCTAAAGAAGGGGACACTGCAGCGCCATTGCCTATCCTCAGCATAACACCAGCCCATGGTACTGGCCTCAGGTGGCACCTACCTACTGCCCTCTGTCAGTGCCTGTCCTTGGTGCCTCCTAAGCATAGTAGCTCCTGCTATTGGGCAGGCTAGGGTAATAGTGACAAGAAGCCACTACAGTCCATCACTATCACTTTCTTTATGATAGTAAACAGAGTCAGGATTAGGACAATAGGGACATGAAAGCTTTGGCCAGCTTTTGTGACGTTATGGGGAGTGGATCAAGTGTGATCTGACTGCTGCTTATGGCCCAGAGCCAGCAGCCTGTGGGCAGGGAAGTTAGAGGCTACTGGGAACAGCAGCAGTGGATTGCCCAGGACAGTAAGTGACCACCATGTGGTGACCGACACTGGCATTATCAGCAGTGCCTCACCTTAGGGAGAAGGGCACAGGCAGTGTCTCAAGTTAGCTGGGATTTGGTGGTGCAGCCCTGGTGCTGTCAGCCAGACCTGCATTGGGGATGGTCAGGTGTGCTGCTGTGGAGGGTGCTCATGGAAGTGGATGCTCACGGGTGCCTGGGAAGGACATCATTTTGGATGGTGATGAGCATCTCTTAAAGCCAATACCTGCATGTGGATGGTGCTGTGAGAGCTGTGGCCTCTCAAGTCGGGAATGAGGAACCTGTCAAAAGTTTTATTTGGGATGGTTTCTTTTGCAGAAGCAGGCCGTGACTCTGGAGAACAGGGTGGCCCCTCACGGAGAGACATACACATCTCTTTCTGCCGCCAGAGCTCACAGGCTGAGCTAGGCGAGTGCCGCCGGTTTCGCTGCCCCATCTACATCTACAGCTGCTCTCTGGAGCTGTTGCGGGAGCAGCTTGTCAGTCCACGGACACACCGTCCTCCCCGGGATGTTTTTTTCAGGTAGTACCAATGTGCTTGATTCCTGGACAGAAAGCCAAGGAGCATCCCTGACAAAGAGACTGGCTGTGGCCCTGCCTTGATCTCTTAGCTTGACTTCTGTAGCTCACAGCAGCCACCGCTTGTGCACACCCCAGGGGCCTGCTTTGCTGGCACCAGTGCTTGTTTACCATCTAAGAAGTGCTTAACTGGTTCTGAAGGCTGTTGTGGTTCCTCTTTTCAGGTCCCAGTCTCTGGAGCGTCCTCCTACTGCTGCTTGGTTAGACCACAAGCATAAGGAGTTGATGAGTTACTGCACACTGCTGCAGGAGCACTCCCACCAGTGCTATGTGAAAGGTGAGGAGCAGCACTATGGGAACTGAGCTGGGGTTGGGGTTGGGCCCTGGGTCTTCCCAAAAAGCCATGTCTCACAGTGTTTGATCCATAGGGCTGTTCAAGAGCCTTCAGCAGTCCCACAGCATCAGTTCCCAGGACCTGCTCACAGCCATGGACTACTGTGAGGAGCTACTTCAAGAGATCGATATCACCAACTTTCTGCTGACGGTGTGCAGCCACGTGCGCTCCTTTCGGGAAAGCCACCAGCATTTCCAGATGCACCACAGGACTGCCAGCTTCCAAGTGGGCAGCATAGAGCAAGAGGAGGAGCAGAGTTCCAGGGAGCGGGGTGTCTTGGTCTCTGAATCCAGGTGGGAACCTATCTAGGTCTTGCTTTTTGTTCTTAACGTTGATCTAGGCTAGATTTCCTCAAGCATCCTCTGTTGCTCTCTGGAAGCAATGTTGTAGGACAGGGGTTAACAGGGAGGGCCCTCCATAAAAGTAAGTATTTCCAGTAGAATACCAGCTCATACAGTGTCCTCAAGGACTTCTCCATTTTGTGATCCCTGGTAACATGAATCTTGTAGCTGACTCTGAGCAGCAGTGAGCTAGGACTGTAAATCTGGCCTGACCTGGAAGGTATCCAACATTTAGCTTGGAATTAATACTTGAGTTTGTTGGTTTTGGAGAAATTACTCGTCGTCTTCTGCCTGACTCATTTGAGAATGCTACTGATTGGTGAAAATGATGAATAATAGCAAGACTGTTGTCTTTTCTTAATGAATAAAGTCTCAAGTTTCTGATTAAAATACTGGAAACACATTTACAAGAGAACTATCAAGTCAGAATTAGAATGTACTAAATGCTGATTTCTGTACTGCTGTTGCTAAAGATATTTCTGAAGTTTGTGTTGCTTCTGAAACTAAGTGGAAAATAATGCTCTGCTTCAGTGTTCTGTCTGTTAGAGAAGCCTACTTCTTAGGTTGCCCCCTGATTGCACTTGATTATCTTTGATTCCAGCGTTTGCTGAGAATCTCCAATCCTATATCCTCTTATATTGTAAGTCAGTGAGATGACGTTTTGATTTTGAGGAGTGCTTGGTGTTTTCCAAGTCACTCTTTCTCGACTGCTGCTTTCCTAGAGGAAAACTGGAAACCTTTCTTGGCTTATAACATACTATATAACAGCTCACCTACCCAATGCAGGCTGAAGGATGCACAGCTTTTGATACGTTGCTCCCAGATGTGCTGATCCTCCCACATCTGCCATGTGTATTGCTAATTCCAGTACCTGGGAATTATTTTGCCCAGCCTACATTCCTCTCCCCTGATGGCTTTTTCTGAGTTTACTGCCATGGGGCTGAATGAGAATAGATCTGTGAGCCTCGTGCTCTGCTCCATGCTGTCAAGGTGATAGACATAGTGCGTCCTGTGAGATGTGCTGAACTGGCTGCTGAATTATTCAGATTGCTCCAGGTCTGCCCCTCTATTCAGCCACGAAGGAGGGTGTAGTAGGGAGTCCTTGGCCACAGGATCAGTGTGGTTAAACTGCTCTTGCCTGGCTTCAGACAGCCCGAGTGCTTATTGGAGTTAGTGGGTGGCAGGAGGGTTTTGGGGCTGTAGGAGGGGGTTTGTGGGTGGCATGTAAATCACCGGGGTGTTTACAGGAAGGAGGTGTGGGGACCTGGGAGGTGGGATGCTTGCAGGGTAGATAATACATATAACTACTCCTGTTTCTCAATCTGCCTGTTTGACCTGTCCCTGATCCTGTCAGTGCGGAAATGGAGGACTACAGTGAGCAGGACTCCCACAACATAGCAAGCCCCAAAGAGGAGCCAAAGAGCAGTATGGGCACCAGCTGCTGTTCGGAGTTTCCCCTCTCACTGCTGGAAATTGGGCAGCCTTGTCAGGCTCACCCTGACTTGCATAAAATTATCCAGGTGAGGGATGCAGGGGCTCAACCTGGCTTCCTCAGGAGGTGGTGTGAAGCGTATGCCTTCATGTTTGGGTTCTTATTTCTCTTTCAGGAGAAGTTCTTAGAAATTGGAAGTTTACATTTCAAGCCAGTACCATCAAATCCTCACTACTTCTTCTACTGCCCACCATCAGCCAAGAAAGAGGTAGGCACAGTGCTGCCCTGGCAAGGCACCAGCTCCTTGTAGAGAGCAGTGGCCTTGCTTATCATCAGATCTGAGCTTTGGGCCAGCAGGTCTCTGGGCAGACTGAACAGCTGGCGGATCCAGGGGTGGCATGGTTCACTGCCTGGTGTGGTTTTGATACGTGCTTGCAGCACTCCCTCTTTTCCTGTCAGGAAGAGACATCTCGGGATCAGGCAGACAGAAAAGGCAGTGAGGACATGGAGGGATCAGAGGCAGAACTGGCAGCTGAAGAAGGTAAAATCTGCTTGCTTTGACCTACAACAGAAAATGTCTGTTGTCCCACTGTGATAATACCTATCAGAGCTTGTCTTCCACTGTGTCTGAAGGGAGCTGATTTGCCAATGGGGATCCTGTGTTTGCAGGAACCGTGTCTGGGTGCTGCATTGCCACAGAGAGTGACCCAGAACTGGAGGTGGAGTATCGCGAGAAGCTGGAGCACGAGTTCCCAGATACAGATTCCCTCTCAGGCTCCAACACAGTGAACCAGGATGATGATTCCTTCAGCGTGCTGGGAGGAGACTCACTCAACGAGCAGGAGTTCCTAGAGCAGGAGATGCCCCCGCTCTTTGTGCACCTCACCTGCTCAGTGAAGCTGCGGAGCCAGCACAGCTCCATGCCTGTGCAGTCCCTGCCCACTTGTCTAGGTAAGAACAAGTTGGGCAAAGGGGCAATAAGGCCCTCATCAGGCAAACAACCCTTGGGGTAGGCATACTGTGTTTGGGATAATGCCAGCCTTCTGTACTAGAGTCCCCGGTCTCTCCCACCACTGTTTGTTGCCTCATTCCCTTCATCTGGGATCTCTCGTTAGGAGAAGTCTTGGGCTGCCTGGAAAGCTGTCAGGGCTTGAACACCATTGACTTGGGGGACCTCTGCGTGACCCTGGACATCTTTGTGTTGACACTGCCCCTGGAGATAGAAGTTGTGAATGCAGATATTCTTCACAACAGGTGAGCTGGGAGATGCTTAGCTGCTCAGCCATCCTCTGCTCACCCTGCCCAGCCAGGCAGGCTGCGAGTACGAGAGTCTGGGGATTCTTCTTGAAGAGCCTGCCACAATCCTAAAAAAATTAAGATTTTTCCAAGATAGGCTCACCTTTTCTAGGGATCCCTACTCCTTCTCTGGAGCCTCTGTGTGTGTCTCCTTCCTGGCTCAGAAGCTGATGCTCGGCCTACTTTCTCTCCTGTGGCAGATGCACCTCGGAGAGCAGCGTGTCCTTTACCCGCTCTCCAGGGCAGCCATCCTCTTTCCGCTCAGATGAGGATATTATGCACAACTTAGATCGGCTCCCATCCACGGGCGATGAGAGGTATGGCACTGTGGGGGTCACCAGGCCCTCCTGAGCTGTTTTTGCTGCTGAGGAGCTGCACTGAGGTGTCTGCAGGAATGATTGGCTGATTCGTCTTGTACTCTCTCCTAGGCACCCTGCACTCTCCAACCTCCCTGGAGTGCACAGACAAGCTATTGAAGCCACCATGAATGAGGTAAGCCAGGCCTTGCCTCCCTGCTTCAAGCTGAAGCAGCCTGGTCGCAGCACATTTGCTGCTCCACACTTTGCAGACTGCTCCGGGCTGTAGCTTTTGTCAGCTGAAGTGGTTTGCAAGCCTTGCTGGTGTCAGACAGGTCTTGTGCTGTTCAGAAGTGTGGGACTACCCTGACAAAATTCCTGCTGCAGCTGGCATGGGACAGATGTACATCTTTGAAGCCCTTCTGTTAGTGGTAGTCAGAAAGGGATGAGAGATATTGATGATGAAACGGATTGCCCTTTGGATCTGCTGGAACTTGGGTCGGAATCGGGGCAGTGTAGCGAGTGCTTCTCTGTCCCTTCTCCTCTCAGATTCGCTGGCTCCTGGATGATGAGATTGTGTCTGCGCTGCGCCACTCGCAAGTCATCAGCACTGCCATCCTGCACCGTGTGGCCACCCACATCTATAACTCCAAAGGGCGGCCCAGCTGCCACAGCGAAGTGGTGCTGCTCCAGTTTGTCTTTGGACCTGAGCACTCTCTTGAGAAATTCAAGGAGGTAAAGAGAGAGCCCACAGTCTGTGCTATGCCTTCAGCTAGCAGGATTCTTATTCTTCCCTGTGTTGCAGGAGTTCAGGAGAATGGCTCTGCCAGGCTACGTGCTCAATGCAGAAGGCAGTGACTATCACTACATCTCTATAAGCCGCCTGCACTCCAGGCGGGAAGCTCCAAACTCTGTGGGGACACCCGGCTTACCGCAGCCAGCTGGAGGGGACACTAGGACAGCTCTGGGCCAGGCAGGCCGAGAGGGGAGTAGTGAAGCTGAAGCAGAGAGCTCCGAGCTACCCCACGCAAGCTCTGTCCTCCCAGAGGAAGCCCGGGGTCTCTGGGAATGGTCGGAAAGCGAGAGGAGTGTTGTAGCAGACACAGGAAACCCTGTAGGTGGAGGCAACCACGTGCAGGATGAGGTGAGGGACTCCAGGATGGTCTGTGTGCTGGGAAGGGGTGGAATTTCTGGCAGCTGAAAGCAGAAAGATTCAAGAGGATTATGGCACTTTTTTAGCTCCTACCTTCCTGGTCACTCATGCAGCCCTGGTTTATGTTAGGTCCCAAGAGAAGCGCTGAGCCTTGAGCAGAGTCAAGTATCTGGCCATGACTCCCTGGAGGAGGCAGCTCTGGAGACAACCATACAGTCTTTGCCATCCTCATCCTCGGAAAAGGGCAACAGTGAGAAATCACCATCAGTGACACCTTCTGCTGCAAGCCTGGCTGACTCTGTAACCCAGGGCAGGGAAGGTAGGAGCTGTGAATGTGGTGGGATGTTCCTCTGCCCTGGGAACGAAGTGTGAGGGGAAGGGCTTAGCTTTGGCTGCAGCAAACAATGTCTGCTCCAGTCCCTGAATACCAGAATTGGTGCCCAGGACTGTTGGTCTCCTCTCCCTCACCAGCGCCCTGGCAACTTGCAGCTGAATGGTCCCTGGGGTGTGAGGCTGTGCTGCCCTCTGGTATCTTAACAACGTGAAGTCTCTGCTGACCCCAGTAATATGTGGGTGAGCCCCATCCCCAGTGCAGTCTGTGCTGCTTGGTTGTTCAGAGGTGTAATATTTCTCCAGCGTAGAGTGTGTGAAGGGGCTTAGCAAGTGCTTTCATCAGCAGCCCCTCTTCTCTCTGCAGGCTCTAGCAAGCAGCGTCCCAGCCGGGTGCAGAGCCTCGTGTCAAGCCAGGGCAGCATGGACTCCGACCACCTGGGTGAGTGTCCTGTCCCCGGGCTCTGCCCTGCTTCCAGGGCAGGGTGACAGATGAAGTGTGGCCAGGCACTGGCACTGCAGGAGTAATAGACAAACGTCTGGGACAACGGGGACAGGTTCTGAGGACAGGATTTGTGAGCAGCTGTCTCCCAGAGCCTTCTGTGCCCTGAGAGGAGGCGATTTGGGACTGAAGCAAGGATATGTTGCAGGTTATGATGGGGGAAGCAGTGACTCGGAGTATGAGGAGGCGCTCGTGAGCGACCAGGAACCCAGATGTCCCCTCATGCCAGATTTCTGGCTGATCATAAAAATCCAGCAGGACCGAGTGGAGGTTTATTATCACACACGGTAAGGAGTGTCTTCCTGCCTGGCTGCTGTTTCTCTGTGCTAGGAGCTTGTTGCCACTGTCCTGTCTCTGTGGGTGAAACTTCCTTCTTGCCCCAAATGAGTGGGAAGCTGGTGGGAATAGACTTTGGTGCTCCATGTGAAGAAAGCATCCATCAATCCTGACTGCTTTCCTGCTCCTGGCATGCAGGGACAGGTGTTGTTCAGGTGCCCTGCTGACCAGCCACTCTTTCCTCTTCCTGTAAAGCAGCCTGAGTGTGGAGAAAGCAGCAACAACGGAGGCAGAAGAGGAGCAGCCAGGGGAGTGCCAGAGTCTCAACCAGTTAGTGGTGAAGAAGATCAGTGAAATCTGCAGGGTTGTTAATCAGGTAACAAATCTGCAGAGGGCTGGGTCAGAGCTGCTGATCATGATATAGCTTAGATGGGAAGGAACTTCAGGAAATTATCTGGTCCAGGCCCTGCTCAGAACAGGGCCTGTGAAGCCAGTTCAACTGGTGGAGCCCAAGTTTGGGATCAAAGGAGATATGACCCAGCCTGACCCTAACCATCTTTCCATCTTCCTCTGTGGGCTGTGCAAGCACCAGATGCAATCCTTTCTCATTCTTTGCAGCGCTTGCTACTGCAGGACCTGCACGACAGCCATGTGTGCAACTCACTGCTGGTGGCAGAGAGCGAGGAGGATATCTGGAAGAGTGAAACTCCCTACACCTCTTACAGGCAGCGTGCCTTGCCCACAGATGGTATGAGTGCTCTCTTGACCAGGCCTCAGCAGCAGCTCTACTGTCTGCACATGAGTGACAGAGAAGGCAGTGACTGGCATGCCACTGGCCCCAGCTGTTTGTTACCTTCTTTGTAGATTACTCCGTAGAGGACAGCTACCAACCCCGCGACTATCTGGCTGCCACCATGCAGTTCATGCCAGGGCACTTTGCCTGTGAGGTGGTGTGGAGCACCCTCATCCATGTGCATTCACGGCTCAAGATGGGCCCCAACATGGGGGTTTCGCGAGGTGGGTGCAGGGTGCCCCTCGGGGTGGGTGTTGAGTGCCTTGCTGCTGGATGGACTGATGCAGCAGAGGGATGTGTGTGGTGTAGCTAACATCCCGTGTCGCCACAGCCATCCAGGCGCTTCGGTCAGTGCTCAACGCCTTCTCTGTGGTGAATAGGAAGAATATGTTCGTCTACCAGGAACGTGCCACTAAATCCGTCTTTTACCTCCGGTAAGAAGTCACCTTTACCCTGCCCTGCTGCACGTGTTACACTACATTGTGAGCTCCTCATGGCAGAAAGCATCTGCCCAGGGTCACGGACCCTGCTGTGACCCAAGCAGCAAAGCTCTGATCTCTTGGTCAATCACATTAAGCTGGGCTCCTCTGATTCTCCCTTTGCCCAGCCTTTGCATGGAGGAGAAAGGATGATTTCTGTGAGGGAGTCAGTAATTTCTGCACAAGTATCTTGTCATAAGGACTGATCCTCAAGAAGTACATAGGGAGGGCAAGAAGGATTTGGATTGTCTGCAAAGATACGATGCTGCTGACGTTGGGAGTGGAGGCTGACATGTATTTCTCCTGTGTTCAGACTCACTGAAACCACCTCCAGTGGGAAGGTGTGGGAAGCAGAGAGCACCCTTAGTCCAGCATCTCGTTCGCTGGCACTGACACGCAGCCAGGAGCCCATTTACCCCGAGGATCTGATGGTGAGCCTGCTGACTGTGGGAATAGACATGGGTCTCCCTGGGGAGGACAGTGTGCATGCCCTTGAACAGAAGCAGGGGTGTTTGGGGAGGGCAGAGTGCTCAGTAGTTTCAGCAATCTAAGTTTTATGTATGGTATGATTTATATATTGTAGAGGTGGAGATTGGAGCAGCAATGGGTGGGTTCGGCCTGGCCTTGTTGGCAGCCCTGGGCAATGTTGGGTCTAAGTTTCATGTGGAAACTGCTTCCGTGTGGCTGTGTTTGCTTCTGCAGGGCTCTCGTTCATCTTTAGACTCGGCCTCATGCCGCAGCGTGGACTCTGCCCGCCCTGTGGGACAGGTGGACAGGCACATCCAGCTGATGGTCCATGGTGTTGCCCCAGCAGGTAAGTGTTATGGTGCTCAGAAGGAGATGAGTTGTACTGATATAAAGCAGAGGAACATAGCTCTGGTCCCTGTCCTCTGAGCCTGAAGAGCAAAGGTGATGTCTCCCTCCTGAGTGAGCTGTTGTTCCTTAGCTCAGAGTTGCTCTTTTCTGCATTGGTGGGATGTGAAGATAGGACCTATGACACAGGGTGAAACCTGCTGCAGGCCAAGTGGCTTATGCCAATTTTCTCTGTGCCAGACTGTTTCTCCTTTGCCAGCTTTTCCAGTAGTCTTCTGTGATCAAGTGCTAGGCAGAAGAAGAAATCTGAAGAAGCTGATTGTGGGGAAAGATGCTTTCCCTGTGGAAAGTATCCAGAAAGGCATAGGCAGAGGGATGACTGTAGTCCATGTTGTCTAGTGGGATGAAATAACTGTTCCTGCCTCTGCTACCCTGTCAGGACCTGAGATCACAGATGAGCTGGTGAAGGTGCTGCGCAGGCGCCTGGATGAGGCCACTCTGGATATCATCACAGTGATGCTGGTGCGGAACTGCAAGCTGACCCCGGCGGATGTGGAGGTACCTGCCCAGAGAGCCATCCTGCCCTTCCCAGAGCCTGTAACACCTTCTTCCTGTTTCACTTGTTTCACCCTCTCCTGGGACAGGAGAGGGAAACCCAGGGCAATCTGCTGCATCACCCTCCCAGCTCCAGAGCTGGCTTGGGCTGGTGTTCACCAAGAGGTTTTCTGCACGAATACCAGGATAGGGAGGGATTACTTCTGCTGGGTTTGCAGTGTGGCAGGGCCTCCCTGTGACAGCCCTTGGAGCGTTTGCCCACATCTGTCAGGCCCCTGGGTTCTACAAGCTGCACTTTCCCTTCGCACACCAGTGGTGTAATTGGGAGCAATATCAGAGCCCCAGAGCATGCTGCTAGGGCTCAGCCTGAGTGTGAAAGCCTCCCGTGTGTGCAGTTTATCCAGCCGCCTGGGACAGCACCCACAGAGGTCCTGCAGTTTGCGCTGCCTCCCTCTGCCCTGCCTTGGCTGCATGCCGTGTCCTACTACCTGCGCCAGAACCTGCTCATCTTCCTGCACACTCCGAAGTACACGGACAGCAACGTGGAGCACCACTTCAAGGTGAGGAGGCCTGTGAGGGTGCCAGGGCTCTGCCCAGCTCCCACCTTCTCCTGGGGTCATCAGCTAGGACAGCTCAGCCACCCTGTTCCCAACTGTGCCACGCAGAGGTAGGGATGAACCAAGCACTGAAGCCTGGAGCAGTTTGGCAGGATTTGTGAGCTGTTCCAGTTTAGTCCATGTAAGCTGGCTTGGACACAAGTGATCGCAGTGCAAAAAGCAGCAGCCACAAGCTCAAGTCCTGAGACTTCTCCAAGGAGGATGTCTCTCTCTCCTGAGCCCCTTTTAAGGCTGAGCATGGCTCCTTGCGTGGCACTCTCAGATCTAAGGGCTGAAACATCAGGATTAGTGTGTTTGAGAGCAGCTACCCACCCCCTCAACATGACCTGGTGAGTAGTGCTTTGTAACTCCAGATGGAAGCGTAGGAGGGTTCTGCGTGCCCAGCAGTGGCCCGGGATGGGCAGGCAAATGTTTTATGACAGTCAGGATTGCTTGTTGCAGGCCCGTGATGCCTCTGCTACGGGGGGGTGAGCTCTGTATGTGGGCCTCTGCTTATTGTTAAGCCAAGTGCTGTACTCCCAGTTACTGTTCTTCCTTCCTCTCCTTAGCATTACTTCCACTGCAGTGGTAGCACCCCTGACCAGGACCTCTACCTGTACAACAAGCCGGGTGGCCAAGGCACCGGTGGCAAAGGTACTGTGCAGAGCTCTGCTGGGACAGGGCCCGGGGCTGTGCGCCGGAGAGCCGTGTGCCCTGCTGGAGAGGCCGGGATGGCGGAGGAGAGCCTGTGTCAGGGAAGTGCCCTCCTCCCGTGGTTGGGTGGCGGGCAGGGTATGTGCCCGGGAGACTGTGCGCCCTTTTGTGTGTGGCAGAGTGGGGCTGAGGCTTCCCCTGGGGCAGCTTGCTGAGCTTGGCCTGTCGCTGCAGGAAGGAGTCTCGTGCGCTAACTATTGGGGAGGACACAGCTTTGCTGTGCAGGGACAGCTGGATGCTGTCCTTAACTGGGTGCTGTGGGGGCAGTGCCCTTGTCCTCCCTTGTGAGCTGCTGGAGGAAGGGGTGCGTGGGGCCCATCCTGCAGCAGGCTGTCCTGTCATGTTGTATCCAGGCGACGTGGCCTGTCACCTGGTCATCATGTCCTTTGTTGTGTCCCTTGTGCCCTGTCTGAATGTTTTTCTGTTATGTAGGTACCATGTCGGACCTTGTGCACCATCTCTTTCCACTCTCCCACTTCCAAGGTAGCACCTGTGGCTCCGGGCATTGCTCTCGTTTCCCTTCCCATGCAGCTCCCTGGCCCTTCTGATCCCTGCTGTTCTCGTCTTCCTCATGTTGTGGCTGCAGCTCTGACTCCTCTGTGTGTGTCTGTGTGTCTGTGTGTCCTGTTGAGCTGAATCTCCTCTTTCTTGCTGGTGCATAAATCAGCAAAGAGCTTCTGCTGCCTCGGGATGGCAGCTGCGCTGTCTCAGGTTGCTGTGGGCCAGCGTGCTGTCCTGTCAGCTTGCAAGCAGCCGAGTCCAAAACTCTGCACCCTCTTTTCTCACAGGTTCACACAGACATCTCCTCCCTGAGGAAGATAAGGGTCCTGATGTTTTCACTGTGGTTTCATGTTCCAGGGAGTAGTATCGTAACTTTGCCAGTAGCTATGTCCCAGGATGGCCAATCCTGAGCGGCCACAGCGCAATACAGTGAGGCTCTACACTTTGTGGCCAAGCCTTATCAAGAGAGATGTCTTAACCTCAGTTTAGCACTGTGCAACACCATGTAAATAAAAGCATCCAGCACAGAGCATTCTGCAGGTGCCTCAGTCTTTGGTGGTATCACTGTGATAATGAGGGGTGTAAGGGCCAGTACCTTGGGAGAGGGACCGACACACTACTGGTGACTTCCGTAGCCAAGGGTCCTGCTGTTTCTTTCCTGCAATTTAGCTGTTGCATTTCTGCTTCTCTGAGCTGCCCGCGTGAGGGAAGTGAGCCTTTCTACTGGTAGGGCAGGGGCAGAGCCGTCGTTTCTGCCCTGTGGGCAGAGCCCACTGCAGAGGGCTATGTGCTTGGTTCTTGCCTGGCAAATTCTGTGCAAACAAGACATCTGCTCCTGCAGCTGCTGGCCTAGCCTGCTTGAAAACTCTTCTGGGGGTGCTTCCTCTTGGGAGCATGTGTCCCAGCAGGAGGAGGCTGGGAGATGCTGTGCTTGGTTGTCCTCATCTAAGATGGACTGGAGCAGAGCTACAGGAATGGCTTTGATCTGTCGGAAAAAGAGAGACCAAAGGGGCTTGGAGCAGGAGCTCATCCTGAGAAGGGGGGAACGACTTCCACTTGGTCTGCAGTTACCTACTCAAGGAAGAATCTGATGAGCACTTGCTGTTTTTCTGGGTAGGCTGGGACAGGCTGTCAAGCCAGACAGATGAGGAGTTTGTGCTCCATACTGTTTAAAGAGGATAAGTGTCCTTGGAAGAGCTCAGGCTGGCTCTGATTTGAGGTTCTTAGTGCCACCACATTGACACCACATCCCCGAGAGGTGCCCTGCTGCTGTAAGAGGCTGTGTGAGGTGCTCTGCCCTTTTCCAAAGGGGAAAGAGTCTGGGTGAAATCCCAGTCCCCTCTACCCTTGATATCTAGGAAATTGCAAACTTCCCTGTGATTTGCTGAATAAAGGGTTGTTCATGTGTCCACCTCAGGTAGAGTCATTGGACTGGCCAGAGGCTGTTGTTCCTTTAGCAGCAAGGGTGTATCGGTGCTGGGGCTGGATTAACCTCAGCATGGAGAGAGCACCCATCTTCCACAGTGTGCTGTGAATCCAGCCTGTGCTGTTTGGTGGCTGCGGAGTCTGTCGCTCCCGTTCTTGTTCCTGCACCACCAGGGTCTGAGCGCGCGCTCCCCAGTGCCATGCTCAGCTGGGGCCGAGGTTGCTCACATCTGCACGTGTCCTGCTTCGGCAGTGCTTGGGCAGCTTTGCTTTTCTCTCCCGTGAGTGCTGGCTTAATCAGTTGGGGGATTTTGAAGGGAAGTGGGAGCATCCAGCTCCATTCTGCAGCATGAGGTTTGGGCTTCGTAACTCCAGTGCTGCTGCTTCCTTGGTGCTCTTACCAGTGGAGCATGGAGAGTGAGCTCCTGTTTCTGCTGTCCAGGTGTGGTGTGAGAAGGTCCGTAGTGGACCAGGTGAGAGTTTTTGAGGCTTTTCCCATTGGAATGGAGCAGGGTGTGCAGCACACGGGCTGCCAAGCGAGCGCCTTGCCGTGGCTCTGCGCCTCCAAACCGCCCTGCTGTCGTGTGTGGCACTTAGTGTAGCAAGGCAGTGGGCAGGGCCTGGATTTCACTGTGCTCAGGCAGGGTGCTAGGCTGCTTTGTGCCCCATCATGCTGGTAGGAGTGTGTTGTAGTCACCTAACCTTGTGCAGGGGTGCACTGGGAAAGCGGCTGTGAGGGTTATCTGCAACAGGACATCATATGTATAGTCTTCCTCCACAGGGACTCTGCGTCCTGCATGGCCTGGAGAGGGTTGCTAGAGTGTGTCTGGGCTCTGGCTGCACCCTGTCCTTTGAGAAAATAGGGATGGTGAGTGCCATCCTGGGAGGATCACTCTGCATAAAGGCCCTGTTGGAGTGAGCAGAAATACTGCCCCTTCCTATGGCATGTGGGGTTGGGCAACAAGGGAAGCTCCTGTAGAGCAAAGTGAGAGTTTGTGCTGCTGCCGGGGAGGTTCCTGGGGTGACTGTAGGGACCCTGCACCAAACACACCGTGCTGCTTACACCAGCGCCCCGTGGGCACAGCACCCCATGGGCACAGCCAGCCTCTTCTCCCTGGCTGCCACCTCTGCCGCGGGCCCTGCCTGCTGCTGTGCGCGTGTGCCCATGGCACTGAGTGACTTTGCAACCCAAGTGGTGCCCGGAGGACCCCAGTGGCAGCGTGCGGGGACCTGCACGGCAGCGGCCCTAGGCAGGGCTCACCGGGCTGTGCGCAGCTCTGGGCTGACACAGGCTCTCTTTTTCAGGCATCGCGTGCATCGCCCTGACGTTCGTGGATGAGAACGGCAGCCCCACCTCCCTGCCCCATGGGGACAGGCCTGACCCCGTGAAGGTGCCTCCCTCGCCCATCGTGGGCCTGCTGCAGGACAAGGACTTCGAGAGGCTCACCGCAGTCAGCCAGCAGCAGCCAGGGACGGGCACCCCACACGCAGGTATGGAGCAGAACAGGCCGCACGCTGCTCATGCAGCTGCTGATGCCTCTGCGTCCCGCTGCGAGGGCTGCCCGAAGCGGGGAGCAGAGCAGCCCAGTACTGGCCTTCTCCCGCAGAGCCCCGCATGCTGGTGCGCCTGGACATCTGGGAGAAGGGGAACATCAGCCTGCTACAGCTGTCCGAGAAGCTGCGCGGGGCCCTGCGCCACGCGCTCTGCGACGCTGTCATGGAGTTCCTCGTGCTGCCGGCCCCGCTCTGCGTGGAGGTCACCTGTCCCCTCGGGGGCCCGGACCTGGAGGAGCTGGGCTCTGCAGGTGAGAGCCCGGATAGCCACCCCGGCCTCGCTCCTCCTGCCTGCGGGGTGTGGGCCTGTGCTGAGGAGGGCTCGGGAGGAGAAAGGCACTCTGCTGTGCACGTTGTGCTGTGTGATGTCGCATGGCAGAGACGTCAGAAAATAGGGCTGGAAAAGGCCTTTAAATGTCTGTCTCTGCTCACCAAGAAAAGGATAGACTTTGCTAGGGCTTGCCAAGAGTTTCCTTCTCTGGCACCAGGCTCTGGCCATGCCCTGGCATATGCAGGGGGCTGGGTGGACGGATGACACAGCCGGCAAGACCGCACAGTCTCATTTGCACTGTCTCCACAGGAGGCCTTAGGAGGACCATGTCAGAGACAAAGGGCCTGGCCATGGTTGCTGGCGGGGCTGGCAGGAGCTGCCCTCCACCCTTGCACTTCACCTCTACCCCTTCATCCAGCCCCGGGGAGCCCGTCACACCCACGAGCAAGCTGGGACGCCGCAGCTTCTGGGACATGCTGGTAATGCTGCGGAGGGCCAGAGGGAAGCAGGGCCTGGAGACCCCTGCGGCGCAGCGGGCTGGGAGGAAGGGAGAGCAGGGAGCTGGCCGGGGCAGGGGCTGCGCTGGCAGTGGGGCTGGGAGGGCAGGGTGCCAGCCGGGCTGCGGATGGCCAGAGGCTTGAACCCCCCTTCTCCCTAGAGCAAGGCAGAGTCCTCAGAGCTGGGCAGCCCCAAGACCACCGACGACATTGTGCTGGAGCGGCCGGAAGAGGCTCGCACGCGGCGGCGCCACAAGACCGAGAGCGTCAAGCAGCACCCGAGCCAGGATCGGCCCACGGCCTCGGCTGAGCTGGAACAGGCGCACAGGCAAGCGCGGGCCCCGGGCAGGCAGGGGGGTGCTGCCCCCCTTTGCCCTACAGCTCTCCTCAGCCTGATATCCTGCTTGCTCTGCGTGCATCTTATCCCTCTGGATCGTGTCCCTCTTCCTTGCTGTTTCTCCCTTGCACAGTTCGTTAGGGGTCTTGATCTTCTGCTGGGGTGCTACTGGGGCCACTGCTGGTTCTCCCTGCCAGCCGGCTTCTCTCTAGACTGTAGGGCCCTACACAACATCTGATGTCCTTGAGGCACTAAGCTCAAGGACTGCAATAACCCTTGAAGGGTGCACTGTCCTGGTGACAGGAAGGTGCTGCTTCACCTTTGTGCCTTCGTCTCCACAGACTTTGACCCAGTGTTTCCCTTTCTTTCCTCCAGGCGCCGAGCCTGCCAGTTGGAGGAAGGGGATGTAGGTACCATGCACCCGCTCTTCAGTCAAACCTGCCAGCAGTGGATGGCATTCATGAACCAGCTGGGTATGTGCCCCAGGAACCTTCTGCTCTGGATGGGCTGGGGATGGGCCCTTCTCCCCTGAGCTCTGTGGGCAAGTTCTCTTTTGGCACTGAGCCACCCCTCTTCATCCACTGCTGATCTCTACCTAGTTGTGTACCCTGACTGTGCCCAAGTGCCTCTGGCTTCAGGGCCAGCATCATCACTGCAAAGTCCTGGCTGGAGTCCTGGCATGTGTCTGTGCAGCTGGGCAAATCTACGAAGGCTTAAAGCCACACTCGAAGTCCAGGGCTTGATGGATTCAGCTACAGCTGCTGTAGAGAGGGATCCCTGTGGCAGCTGCAGTAGCTGTAGAGCTCCAGATTGAGCAGGGACAAGTGTTTGAGCTCTTGCAATGTGCTCTGGCACTCTGGAGGAGCTTGGGAGACCACCATACAGAAGGGAGGAGGGAGAAGCAGCAAACCAGAGGAAGAATGCCCAAGGGATAATTTAGCCCCTGTCTCTTCCTTCTCAACCTCCTCCATGAACAGTCCTAGTTGTCCAGTTCTGCCTGCCTCAGAGCCAGGCAAGGCAGGAGCTTGCAGTGGCCCTTGTCCTCTCCACTGCCTAAGTGGACAGGGCTATCTCTGAGGCGCTTTGGTGCCTGTGCTATGGTGTTTCTTCTGTGCAGGGTGCCCGTCGGTGCAGCAGTGCTCAGTGGACATTGTGTCCCGATTCCTTTTGTCCTCCATCCTGGTGGAAGTGGTGAACCTGGTCACTGCCCTAGCAAGCGATACCACTGTCAAGGTTTTCGAGCGGATCTGGTGAGTTGTGTAATTCATAAAAGGCTCTTTATGACCAGCAAACATTGCATGGCTGTGCCATCCTCTACTTCTATGGCTTTACTAGTCAACTGTTTTTGGTGCTCTCCTTTGCAGTTGCCATGGGGGCACCGCCTTCCTGCCCTATAAACCTGGCCAGAGCGCCAGCCCTCGCCCCGCAGCCGTCAGGCACTTTGTGCTCCTGGGGCGCAACCTCCAGCAGTGGCGTTGCAGCACCGAGCAGGGTGAGTGGCCACACAGGGTCTGTGGCTCTGCGTGCTGGGAGCTTTTGCAGTTGGGAGATGAGTGGGGAGGGTGTGCCCCTGCACTCGGAGAGACCACCTGTGGCTGGAGGCAGGCAGCACCCGGCCTGTTGTCAGCTCCTGTGTCTTTATTGGTTCAGATTCTTATTCTCAGATTTGTTCATGACTCTGCCTATTTTAAGGCATTCTTCAGTCCCTCATCCACTCAAGGGTTTTCCTGCAGAGATTTTGGACTTTGGAAAAGATCAGGAACTGCATCCTATTGACCTGTCAGTACACAGCCTTTCCAGAAGGAGTAGTTCCTGCCTTCCTGTCAGCCTGTCTTTCTCTAGACATGTCTCATGGCCTCCTCTTTGAAAGGAGACATTGCTCCAGCATGGGTTGCACTCTGCTTGTAAAGCGTAGCTCACCTCTGTGGGTAGTACTAGTGCCACAGGGGCATGCAGCCTCAAACAGGGCACCTGCCATGTGTGATCTTCACCCGTTTCTCCCTGCCAGACGTTACTGGTGCATTGTCTGTCAAGGGGCTTCTCCTTGGCCCCTCATTAGGAGCACTGCGGGTCCTTCAAGGCTCTTAGGCCATGGCTGGCATGGAGCCACCATGTCTACCGCCTGCTTGGTGCTCCTTTCAGTCTAAGTGGATGGAAGTGAATGAGGGTGCTCTATTTTTTTGTGCTTCAGCCTTGAAGCACAAGAATTATTGATCTTCCCCTTCCACGTGGTGGGAGGAACTTCTTTTTCTGAAACAAATGAAAAAATGGTATTAGCTCTTATACCATTGATCACATTTAAGTAAAAGACCCTGCTGGTGGTGCTTTGTGACTCCCTTGGTATGAAGGGAGTATGTGCCCCTATGCTAGTCCTTTCCATTACCACTTCGACCTGAAAAGTCCTGAGGTGTAGTGAGTTCTCAGCATGCAGCACCATGGGGTCAGCCCAGCTTGCAGAGAATGCTGCTTGGATCATCAGTCCCACCTGTGAGATGCTCTTAAGTGTTCTGGCAGCAGCCTGGCAAGCTGACTTGTTGCCGTGGTCCTTCATGAGGCAGCCACAGCCTGTATGAATCGTCAGCAGAAGTGCCCAGCAAGGCCCTGCTGTGGGCACAGCTTAGGGGAGCCTGGCATGCCGAGGTCAGCAGAACGGGGCGTTGCTCACTGCAAGTGCCCAGTGCTCAGCAGAGCTGCGTCTTCCTTTTGTCTGTGACCAGCAATCCGGCACCTCCCCAGTGTGCCTGGGACCAGATCAGGAATGTCCCTGTTCCCAAACTGTTGTGCTCTACTCACTCCTCAGAGGCTTTTTTGGCAACTTGATGAGGGCAAGCTGACCTCTTCCAGCCTGGAAACCGGTGTGGCCTGTGCTCCTGAGGGCTGTTACAGACCTTGCCGCTGCACTCTCTTGGAAGGCCACAGCCTTGTCTGAAATGCAGCTGCGTGAGGTGGGGAGCTGGGCTGCTCTGCTGGGAAATGTTGAGCTGGAGATGCTCAGGACACACAGTGTTGTGACCCCTTCCTTTCCCGTGCCGAGGCTGGGCTCCAGGATAAATAGCACCTGCCTTGGCTGGTCCAGCAAAGTTGGGCACTGCTCCTTCTGCTAAGCTAACATTGTCTCTACCTGCAGACAGCAGCAGTGAAGAGGAGCAGCCAGTTTTACCTTCTTGCAGGTTCAGACGTAAGTCCCTGTTCAGCATGATGCTCTTGGAGTGATGGGCTTGAGCAATTGCTGCTCCAAAACCTTGAGCTAAATGACCTTCTATGGAAGGGCTCCAGGTGGCGATGCCATCGCAGGACTCACCATGCACAGCCATACTCAGGTCTAACCTGGCTGCCCTAGGGCTTTTCTAACGTCAAAGCTGCAGCCCAGAGAAGCCTGTAACTGGCAGACAGGCTGTACTCTTCTGTGCTCAGTTTAGCTTCATGACTGGCTGCATGGTGCTAACATTTGGTTTGCTTTGTGGAATGGGAGAGATTAGGAATGTCCTGGGGTGGTCATGCCATATCTTCTGCTTTCCCTCCTCTTTTTCTAGAAGAGCGAGGCCAAAGTGGACAGTGTAGCATGTTCCTTGAAACTGCCTATCCACGACCAAGGATGGACCTTGAGTTAGGAGGTGGTACAGGGCGTGGTGGAGATAATTTAAGGAAAGGGAAAAAATCAGAAGCCAAAGATGTTATCTAGGAAGCTGGGATTATTCAGATCCCAGTGTATATGAGAATATACAAGAAGTGACCTGAGAAGAGCATAGATCTCGCTGAATACCAGTTACTACCTGTAATCACAATGAGGACCCCCTTTTTCAAATGGCCCAGACTTGCTTTCCTGATCCCGGCAGTCCCATTTGGAGACAGTTCCACATAGTCACCAACAACAAGAAACTTCCTTATAGTTTGAGCATTGACTGCATTTGTTTCATGGTGTCTGTACGTCTGCAGAGGAAACCTCTCTTGTAGCTGAGTCAAGGTAACAAGTTGGAGAGGTAGTAGTAGGCCATGCCTAGAAATGGGTGGCAGCATCTCCTTATCTCTTGGAATAGCCTCAGGTAGGACCAGCTGGGGCAAAACAGCCACACAGCTTTGAATATGACCAAGAGATCTTGGACAGTCTGTGATAACAGGCCCGGTGCACATCAGGATCTGTCCCATGTTCCTCTAAGAGTGATGAGCTGAGCATGAAATTCGAACATGAGGTCCTGTCGTGTTGCCTCAGAGGGGATGGTGTAGCAGGATGAATTGCTACCAAGACTATTAATGCTGGCTTCTTGCAGCTCACAAAGGTCTTCAGCGGTTTGAGGCCATGGAATTCAGCTCAGCAGAGAGAGGGTCTGACCCAAGCCTCTCTGGGCGAGACCTGGCACCCCGGCAGAGGTTCTTCTTCATGGAGATTGTCGACAAAAAGGTAACAGTTGTGTGTGTGACACTGTCTCCTTAAAGCCAGGCTGTTCCCCGCTGGCCTGGGGCTGGGAAGACAAGTGCTGGAGCGCTGTGGCAGGCAGCTCTGCCTGGGCTGCAGCCTGCTAAGCAGCTGGGCAGGACATCCCTGCTCGCGCCGCAGGCAGGTCCGGGGCTCCCTGCAGTGCTGTGGGGAGTGCTGGGCAGGGAGCTGCCCTCTCGGCTGCTGATTCCAGCCGTCCAGCTGGGGGTTGTGATTTCCCTTTCCCTCCCACAGCAAGGCCTGTGGAGACACACAGTATCTGTCAGGGCAGCCGAGCTACTTGTGCTGCCCAGTTCAGGAATCACCACACATGGCTGTGGCTGCTAGCAGGGCTCTTGCAAAGGAGCTGTTGCAACTATCCTAGTTCCAACCTGTCCTAGAAACAAGATGGAGGTGCAGCAGGTACCACCCAGAGCACCTGGGACTGCCAGCGTCACTGTGCAGGCCCCTTCCTGAGCAGACCCTTTACCCTCTCTTCTGCTCTCTCCTACCAGCTGACGCTATACACGTACAACTGGTCTCCAGACCTTGGGGCCAGCCTGAACTGCTCCCTCACTCGCCTGCTGCAGTGGCAGAATGCCCGGTCTCACATCGTGCATTGCCTGCTGAGCCAGAAGCTGGGCCTCTTCCACCATTACTGCTTCATGGACACACCATGGCACGAGGACAGCAAGCAGGTAGGGCACCCTGCCAGGCAGGGCAGTCCTTTCCCCCTCATGAAGGGCCTGTGCTGGCAGCTCTTAGATCTGAGGAAGGCTCCAGACACTTCGTGCTTTTGCCTGCCAGCTGGCAAGTCATCCCCAGGTGCTCACAAGTCTGCGTGTGGCCATGCCCATCCAGACTGCTCCTGTCTGCCCTAGGAGACTGCTAGTGGCAGAGAGGGATGCGGGCTCTGCTGTTGCCAGCACTCGTGTGCCTGGAATATTGAGTGTGGATAAGGCTGCAGAATGGGCCTTCTGCTGCGTGTTATGGCCAGAGGCCTGCACAGGACTTGGGGTGTGGTCTGATGTCCTCAGTGCTGGTGACAGAGATGGCTGCAGATGGCAGAATTGGGTTTACTCTGCTCTTGTGGATCCTTGCTCCCAGACTGGCAGTAAGGAGGCTGTCATGGCTGTGTCTTTTTCCTTAGGAGCCAAACCCCTTCCTGAACTCCACTCTGGAGGTGGATGCGCTGATCCGCAGCTCCAGCCCCCCCCCTAGCAAGGAGCAAGGCCGGCTGAGCAGCTCTGCACGCAGTCTGCCCTCTCTGCACTTCCACCCTGACGTGGTGCCCTTTGACGAAGCTCTCCGGGACGTTTCTGCTGTTAAGCACATACCCCATTGGCCTGACTTGGGACCTTCTGACCCTGTATCTCGGCATGGGGCCCAATTCCTGGAAATCAAGAGCATGGAGAGGAAAGGTAAAGCAAGGGCCCTGCTGTCATGGGAGCCCACCTCATTCCAGCTCTGCTGCTCTCAAAGGAGCTCAGAAAGAGCCAGAGAGTCACGGCAGTGAGGACAGTTTTCAGCTGCTCCCACCTGGGTACTGTAAGGAGATGGGGTACGGCCCACCCAGTGTGTGAATTGGAAAGGATGTGGGTGAAGAGGAATGGCACTATGGGGGGCTGTGGCTTGGTACTCCTGTGTTGGTTCTCTTTCCTCCAGAACTGGAGAAACAGATGAAGATTGAGAATCTCTTTGTGACCTGGCAGCAGAGATCGGCACAGTCCAACATGCCTATCAGTGTGAGTGCAGCTGGGGCAGGCAGAGGGCAGGCTGGGCCCTCCCAGGGGTGCTGGGAGCACCTGGCTACCTGGGGCACAGGGAAGCTCTGGAGCTCAAAGCAGGGTGTGTTTTGGGGCTGGTGTTTGGCTGTGGAGTAGAGCACCCTCTATGAACTTCTGGGGCTTCTGGGTTCTAGCACAGAGCTTTGGAACAACAAGACTTACAGCCCAACACTGGCTGGATTATAAGACGAGGCGGGCGAGGGCTGTAAAACTTAATCCCCACTTGAGCATCAGGGTGGCGTGGCAGACTGCTTGCTCCTGGGCTTGGTGCAGAGCGTGTGCTGCAGCTGTGTCCTCTTCGCTGTGCCGAGCAGCTGGCAGACCTGGAGACCCTGAAGCAGTCCTCGCGCCTCGTTCACTACTGTGCCACCCCCCTGCTCTTCGACCCGGCCTTCCGGCAGCAGATCCAGGCTGACCAGCAGGGCAAGGTGGAGGGGAAGGTGAGTGCCACTGGGGTTGGGCTTTGTACACAGGGGCAAAGGATATCTTTGCAGGCTTTTCCCAGGACAGGGCCAGTCTGAGCTCACCACTGTGCTATAGGAGGAGCTTGCATCCTTACCTCAGGGCTCCCACCGTGGTGGATAAGGAGACTGAGAAAATCTTTGAGCCCTCAAAGTCTTATTCCTGCAGCTAGGCCATGCCTGAGGAAGCCTGACTTCCCCTTGCTGCCCAGAGAATTCAGTCTAGCAGAGCATCAACGAGCACCGTCTGGCAGTGATCAATTAGGGAAGCAAAACTTGACTGTAGATGTTCAGCAGCTGGACCTGATAAACCTCACCCACACCCAGCAAAGAGCTGGAACAATTGAAAACAAACGAGCTGAATCCTGATCAGGTTGCAATCCAACAGAGTCTGACCAGTGCAGATCTTGTGCCAGTCACTCGTGGTCTGTGTGTGTGTGCATGTGTGTGTGTATGTGTGTCGGAAGGGAAGAAGAGGCTGCTGTAATTTATCTAAGTGTCAAAAGGATTTTGACAGGGTCTTTAAGCAGAGATTGCTACAGAAATTGAGCTCTCACAAGAGAAAGGAAAAATACTATCACAGAATAAAAACCTGTCTTTGTTTTTCTGGAACAGAGCAAAATGAAAACTGGCTATTTCATATGAAGAGCCTGGCAGCAGGGGCATCAAGATTGTGTACTGGGTTCTGTATCTTCAGATAATTTATCATAGTATATACAAGACGCCAAGTTTTGCAATGCTGTGTAGCTGTTCAGGTTGGTCTGAGCATAGGAGGACTGCAAGGAGCTCGAGAGGGACCTGGATAACCTGTGCAATAAGTGCTATTATGGCAGCTGGGATTTGGTTCCTAATAGAATAGCACAATATGGAGAGAAATTAGCAGTCCTCCTGTATGGCACTCAGAACCTATATGAACAGGGCAGACAGTTGAGTGGATTCCTTCAAAACACAGTTGCATGCAAAGAGCAAACCACTTACAGTATGTAAAAAATGAGTGTTAATGTTATGGATAATACTCCAGTGCTTTTGTAAAATACTAGTGGGTGAATGTCTTTATTCGGACAGTAGGTGTGAGACCAAGTATCCTATGGCAAAGGCATTGAACTAGACTCAACAGGTCAGTGAGCAGCTGGAGAGACCCCAGGTGAAGGGAATACTCCTGGTGGAGGTGAATGAAAGGGCAGATAGGAAAATGTCAAAGAAATAAGGGGATAACAATAGCAACCCATGCACAAGAGAAAAATATTCAGATGGATTAAAAGGGGGTCTGAAAATGCGTAAAAGGAAGTACTATTGATATCATGCAACTGTGCTGGTGAACTAGAGCTAAATCATCCTTGAAAAGTAACCAGGATTCATAAGGGGATTGGACTTTCCCATGGAGAGCAGGAGTTGCTGAGCCCTGTGTGAGCCAGTCGTGAGGGATTTGTTGTGTTCTGTGGGCGGGAGCTGCAGATTATCCCCCTCTGGCCACTGCGCCTTTCTCTGCAGCCTGTTATGGGGCTGTTAGGTTGTCAGGAGCCAGATAAGTCTTGAGTCCTGCACTCATCATGCACTAGGACAGCGTCTGAGGAAACAGCTGTTAGTGGTCTCCGCCTGAGAAGGTCTGCCCTCCACTTGGCCGGGGCAGCTGTGGCATCCCTGTGAATGTCCCCTGCTGGGGCCAGTTGCAGCAGGTCTCCTTCGGAAGTTGTCTTGTTTTCCAGAAGCGCCACCGCTCAAATGATTCTACGGCTTCAGGGAGGGATCGCAGCCACAGCTGTGACTCCACAGAAGCGCTGCCCTGCAAGCTGAAGGAGGAGCCCTGGCTGCAGGAGATGTGCAATGCCTTCCTGCAGCAGTACATCCAGTACCTGCAGAGCATGGGCTTCATTCTGGTCCAGGTGCGGCCGCCCTCGCCTACCGCTCGCAGGTCAGTTTTATGCTCTGGGAGTCCAGTGTTAATGAGCAGTGCACTGAGCTACCCCCGGCCTAGCATAGCAGGGGCCGTTGGCCTCAGCTCAAGACTCTCTCTGCTCTTGTTTGCAGTAGTACAAGCCGGATCCGAGCTCTGGCAGCAATGGGTGTGGAAGGGAGAGGATCCTTTTCCTACACAAAGCCAAAAGCCGAGGGGAGTCCAAAGGTGAGTGTATGTGCTGCCAAAGAGGTGGAACTGGGGTGGAAGTCAGCCTGGGGAGCGGGGTGGTTCTGGCTGGCTTTTGAACCAGCTTAAGGCAGGAAGAATGTGAAAGGGCAAGGGGAGAATCCAAGCAGGAAAAGTCTGTCTAGAACAGCACCATCTTTGGAATGCTGGGACACATGACACCTGCTTCTCCTGCCTGACTTCAGGCCACCCTGATAACCCCTTCCTGGGATTGGGTGGAACCAAAGTGGATCTTCAAAGGATGGCAAAAACTTGATGAGGGCTCAGAGGAGGACCAGAGTGACGTGAGGCCAAGAAAGCTGTCATTTGCTGGATGCTGGTGACTTACCTGTAAGAGATGCCTCAGCCTCTTTGGGGAGGAGGTTTCTAGGGGCAGAAAGATTAATTTGTCAGAATGACATGAACGGGAGAAGCTGAAGATGGAGGAGGGCAAAAGGCCAAAGATGAGCCTGCAATGGCTCAGCTGTTAGGAGGGACTGTGGAGGTTGCGGCTCTTCATTTCTAGAGAAGAAGCAACTAGGGAGGGACAGGATAGAGTTCTACCAAATAACAACTGCCCTGGAAAGGGATTGATGCTTATATCTTCTTCAATACAAGATCTAGAAGCCATCAAATGAAACTATTGGGAGCCAAGCTCAGAGTAAAAGGAAGTATTCCTTCATGTAGCAGGTAATAGAGCTCTTCATCAAAACATGTTATGAACACTAAGAGATTATGTGGGCTCAAGAGAGAATAGGTAGGGACATGGAAGAGGAATCCACTGGCATCAGTAGATAGAAGCCATTTGTGGTGGATGGGAGACCATCGTGTTTGCTTGCCCTGTTTTGACCTTTTCCTGGACACCTGCTTATGCTGTCAGGACTGTGAGCTAGACAACCTCTTCCAGTTAAAATGAGAGGAGAGCTATTCACTGAAATATCTTAGCAGGAGGCAGATGAATTTGCTTGTGGCTAATCTCTAAAACTGAGTTGTCCAATCTAATAGCTGCTCTTTGAGGCAGGAGTGATGGTCTGGGCAGCACTCAGCAGGGAGAAGTGGGAGGGAGGCTCTGCGGGCAGCATGGCCCTCTAGCCACAGGTCCCCAGCCCAGAAAACTAGAGACACTCTGCAGTGAGTAGGCACAAGGTGATGGAGAACAGCATGTTTAGTGTGATCTCATGAAGAGTATTTATTAAGTTTTTAGAATTCTTTCCACAGTCAGCTCTGGGGTACCTGCTCTTCTTCCTCCAGTGAGAGAGCTCTGTTGATGAGGCACCTCCATTCCTACCTCAGCCTCCCTAGCACATGGAGCCTCCCTCCTTGGAGCGTGGCTGCTCCCATGTGCCTCAGAGCCTCTCCAGCCTTGTCCTTCTCTTCCCAGAGCACAAGCCCTGTGGTTGCCACCTACCATCTACAGAGAGCTCTGCCGGGTGGGATTGTGCTGATGGAGCTGGCCTTCCAGGTGAGAGCAACACAACACAGTGTCTGGCAGGGAGGGAACCGTCTTCAAAGGACACAGTGTGAGTGATATGAGAAGGTGCACAGCAGGGACACGTGGTTGTCCCGTTTCTCATCTTGCCTTTTCCACATTCCTGCACTTTGTGGGTCAGCAAGGGGGATTCTTGCAGGGCCAAGGACAGTAAGAGTTGCCTGGGGTCAGGGTTATGTAGAGGGGAGGGCAGAAGCACCAGGCACAGTCCTCTGCTCAGCCTCCTGTTGCCTGGTCTCTCCCTGGACCTGCTTGGTTCAGATAGGAAGGGAGAGAAAACTCAGAGCAGTGTTTGGAACCTAACCCAGATGGGGAAGGGACAGTGTGGGGGGCAGCCAGCCTGGCAGGTACTGCTCTCCTTCCCTGGAGAAGCCCGAGGCCTGGCCCTGCTCAGAGCGCTCTCTCCTGCAGGGCTATTACTTCTGTGTGAAGCAGTACGCGCTGGAGTGCTCGCGGATCCCCATGGGCCAGTCTGTGAACTCGCAGGTAACGGCCTCGCGGGCACAGCCGGCACTTCTCGGCTGCTGGCGAAGGCAGCGACCTCTGGGACAGGGTGGGCGTTTCGGTGCGGCAAGTTTTGGAGGGTGCTGCTCCCTCCTGCTGGGAAAGCAGAACCATGCAGAGCCTTCAGCAGCCGCATGCTCTTCCAGGGATGCTGCTTAAGCAAAACCGGAGTGCAGTGGAAGAGAGTGGGATATTTGGGAAGAGAGTGACTCTTGTTCTAGCTGGGTGAACAAGAGAGAGCAGGCTGGGGAGGAACCGGAGCAGTTCTGGCAGACGGCTGCTCCAAGAAAAGCCAGTGCATGGAAAGCCAGCAGCAATGTGCTTCCTTTGAGCAAGGAGGAAGCAGAGTAGCTGCGAGCATGGCTGGCTGCCCTTTCTGCACCATGGGCCCCAGTTCTTGATACCTCCATAGCTTGCTCAAGAGCACCACAAGGTGCCACTTTTCGTGCTTCTCCCAAGGTATCGGGTGGCTGCCTCCAGTCTGTCTGAGGCAGGAGATCCTGCACAACCCTACTGCCCTTCCCAAGGTGGCTTCTTAGCAAGACTGGGTCTGACAGACACCAGGAGTGGCTCTCCTGAGCCTGAGCACTCCAGGGCTTCGTGGCCGTTCCTAGGGTCTGCTGAGCCTTTCCTGGGGGAGCTGCCTGTGTCAGGGCAGGGTTACCAGGAACTGCAGGCAATGTCTCGGGGCTCTGCGGCTGATCTGGGAGGAGGCTTTGCCTGGTTCTGCAGCGGGAGGGGACAGTGCTGGGAGCAGTGAACTAGAGGGGCTTGCTGCAGGGGCCTGGCTGATCTTCCCACATGCTGGGACCAGCCCAGCGTTACCTCCAGTGGGGCAGTTGGGCTCCTTTGCCCATTTTGCTCCCCTTGTCCCTCCCTGCGCCTGTGTCCCACTCTGGGCAGGCCGGATGCAGGGATAGGGCTGGAAAGTACCTTGTCCCTCTTCCCACTGGCTGTGCATCTCTCTCCATCAGGGCACTCTTACAGCCAGAGCTCGCAGCAAGAGCTGCATGGGACCCAGCTCCGTCTCTGAGTCTGCGGTACGTCCTCTCCTCCCACTGCTACGCTGGGCACAGCAGGACTGCCAGTGCAGGGCTGAATTCCCCACTGGCTTTGCTCCCGCTGCCAGGGCTGCCTCTCGCCTCGCGTGCCGCAGCGGCAGCGCAGCTCAGGAGGAGGACGGGGTGGGCCCTGGGTGCTCCCATGGGGACAGCATGGGCAGTGCCCTGTGTTTCTTGCTCTCTGCTGCTTCTGAGGCAGAGCCCCAGGCCCCTCTCCAGGCAGGGCCAGGCTCTGCCCTGGGTGCTTGTGACAGCAGCAATGCTGGTGCCAAGAGCCTCTTGCTGTGCCGGGGCCTCCTCTCTGCTCATTTCCCTGCTTGCCCCCGTTCTTATACCAAGGGATTATGGTGTGGATCAGCTGCCCAGAGGCTCACAGAGCTGGGAGACAGCAAAATGGCCCCTTCGGCTCCTGGCATGAGGGCAGGGCCAAGGCCTTCACTGACACTGTCCCCGGGCACAGTGACTGCAGTTGTACTGGGGCAGTGGCAAGTGCGTGAAGGCCAGTGCTCTGTGAAGGACTCGCACGCTGGGCAGAGGTGATGGCCACATGCCGGCAGCTCCCACTAGGACACACCAGCTGCTGCTGCATCCAGCTTCCCAGCAGCCAGCCTGGCTCCCTGCTAGTTACTGAGCACAGGGCAGTGGCAGTTCTGTCACTGCCTGTCTATGGGGTCTTTGTCCAACCACTCCCCTCAGACCCCTGTGTAGCCTCAGAGAGGAGAGAGGATTCAGGAGTCAATCCCTCTACCTGCAGACCCTGATCTTACCGGGGCTCCCACTCTGGTGCATCCCATCCCTGCTCAGGGACTCGGCAGGGCAGCTCAGCCGTCAGCTGAAAGGGGGCCGTGTCCTTCACAGCCATGTGGCTTCCAGCTCAGGGCTGGAACAAGCCCCTTGCCAAAAGGAAGGCAGTGCCCGCAGTGGCGTTTTCATTGTCCCAGCAGGAGGGTCAAGTGTAGAAGGAGCTGCTAAGCTGGATCCAGGACTGCATCCTGCTCTGGTGTTGGGGCAAGGGTGATCGAAATGGCCCTTGGTGTCACCAGGGCTTTGGAGAAGGGTGTGAGGTGCTTGGGAACATGCCTGCCTTGACTGCCTGTCCCTCCCCAGCTCTCCATGCTCTTCACGGAGGAGTGTGACAAGGTGCGGGACCTCATGCACGTGCATTCATTCAGCTATGACTTCCACTTGCGCATAGTGCACCAGTATCTGCTGGGCTCCCACATGACCCTCCGCCAGGGCTACCATCTCACCAGCTTCCTGGAGGATTTCATTGCCCACCACACTGACATACCCAAATTTGGCCGCAACCATGTTTTCCAAGGTGAGTAACTGATTTGTGATCAGTCTGGAGCTGATTGCCAGCCTGTAACTTGGCAAAAAGTTTCCAAGTGCTCTACAAGCAAACCTGACCCTGGGAGCATCCAGCAAGATGGCAGGGAGAGGGTGTCAACTGGGTGCCTGGCTCTAGGAGAAGTCTGTGCTGCCCTGTTGTAGGGGGATGCTGGTTGCTCAAAGGCTCTGTCCCCAGAGTAGTTTGCAGGGACACTGCTCAGGGAACAGGTGCTGAGTGACTCTTGTGAGAGCAACATGTCCTGCCCCGGTAGGCACGCTGGCCCTGCCCACCAACATGATCACTGCGCACCAGCTGTACAACTACATCGCTGACCACGCCAACACGTACCACATGAAACCCCTGCGCATGGCCCGGCCCGCCACGGGCAGCGACAGCAAGAAGGGGGCCCCGGGCACAGAGCAGAACGAATACGCACTGGTCTCCATCTGGAATAGGTGAGTGCAGCTGCTGCCAGTCCCTGGAGCTGTCCCGCACCAGCTGGGGGGAGGCTGCCCCAAGGTGCCAGCGAAGCCCACACTGTCTGCCCTACTGCCGGCTCTTCTGAGGAGGCGGCCAGCAGGGCTGGTGTGCGAGTGAGTTCGTGGCTGTGTGTGTGCACCCGTGCACCTCCAGGGAGTCCTGTTGTGTCTAGTCCCTCCTGCACAGCAATTCTCTCATGGCTGAGAGCTCTGGGGAAAGGAAGCGAGATCTGTGTCACACCAGTATGTCTTTGCTCCCAGCTCGGGCTCCTACAAGGACTCGGAAGGTCAGCGTCACCACGATGACTTTGATGTGTCCCTGCTGGTGTGTCACAGTGCAGCACCATTTGAGGAGCAGAGCGAGGCGGAGAGACGCATGCTCCGGTGAGAAGGGAGGGCCCGGGGACACCTCACCAAAGCTTGGCGCTGGGGAGGGGGCTCTGCCGGGACGTCGTGAGCAGGCGTGATGCTGTCTGGGGAGGCTCCTTTGCAGGGGCTGGGCAGGGTGGTGTCTGTCCAGCACTGCTGTCCCTCTGTCTGGGCAGAGGAACACCCTCCCTGGTGCGAGTGGAGGGGACCATGGTTCGTTTGCAGCCAGGCTGGGAAGAGGGCAGCCCTTCTGCAGCTCACAAGTGTGTCTTTACTCCCAGCTTGCGTTTCTACGTCATCATGACTAGCCAGCGGGAGCTCTTCCCCCGGCTCACGGCCGACATGCGGCGCTTCAAGAAGTTGCCCCGCTTGCAGCGGGAGGTGCTGGAGCCGGTGGTGGGCCGGGCCGCGTGGGAGGCGGCGGAGCCGGAACCGAGCCTGGGGCGGCAGCAGCCAGCCGAGCGGGAGCTGTGGCAGGACGTGGAGGACAGCAGCGAGTTTTACGCAGGGGGCACCCAAGTCAAACTGGGGCCTGGCCTCTTCTATACCTCTCCGCTCTTCCCCTTGCTGGCCTCCGAGGTGGCCTCAGCCCAGAAGCAGCTCAGCAACATGGTGCAGCTGGCCAAGTGCCACTGTCGCAGGGACAACCTCTGGAAGCGTCTCTTCCTCCTGGAGCCCCTGGCTTCTGACAAACTGAAGTTGGGCAAGCTGTCGCTGGTGGAGCTGGAGGAGCTGCTCGACGCCGTGCATGGGAAATCCATCGCTGACGTTGACCCCCAGCTGGTGAGCAGGGGGCCAAGAGAGCCCTGCTCTGGGGAGGGAGCGGGGCCGCGGGTGAAGCCCTGCAGCGCGTGTCTGCTGCTGGGTGAGGAGGCAGAGGCAGGAATGTACCTTCCAGGGGGTGAAGGGGGAGGCTGCCCAGACCTGCCTGTGGAAAGTGGCCCTGGCTCAGTGCCTCGGTGAGCTCTGTGGGATGTGTCCCTTTAGGGGTCTGGATCCTTTAGCGTTATGACTGTTGATGACATGGCTTGGAGGGAGGTTGTGGTCAGACCTTTTCCATGCCCACAGGGATGCTTCCTCACCATGACGGTCTCCTGGTACCAGAGCCTCATTAAAGTGCTGTTGAGCCGCTTTCCCCAGAGCTGTCGGCACTTCCACAACGCTGAAACCGGCACCCAGTACCTGGTAAGAGCCAGCCTGTCGCCTGCCTGCAGCTCTGTTCCTCCTGCCCAGGGCCCGCCCGCAGGAAGCTTGGCGGGATGGCTTGGGTGCTGCCAGGGTGTTCTTCTCTGCCCTGGCTCCGGGGCAGCGTGACGTGGGCGCTCTGCAGTGCAGCAGTGGCTGCTCATTGCCTCCGGACAGGGAGGTCGCTTTTCACCCTCCTGAGCACCCTGCCCACAGTAACCCAACATACGTCCTCACAGTTTGGCAGTGTCACCTGTGAGCCGGGCAGGGTTGTGCTTTCACCGCTCTGTCGTGCTAGCAGTCCTGCATGTCCCTGGGCTGGTGCTTTCGTTCTGCAAGGGTTTCTACTGTCTCTTTTCTAATGTGTGTTATGGCTCTCTTGACAGGTTGTGCTTAACCAGAAATTTACGGATTGCTTCGTTCTTGTGTTTCTTGACTCCCATTCAGGAAAGACGGTAAGAATTTAAGAATTTAAGAGTAGCTGTATCTGCTCAGACCAGGAGTCTGTCTAAATTCATCCAGCGGTGGCCAAGAGCAGATGCCCGTGGGGAGTGTAAGAGCAAGTCAAGAAGCTTGCAACACCTTTCCCAAATACCGTCCCTGCATCTGACATCTCCCAGGGTTGCTTCTACAACAAGTTCCAGTTTTCTCTTTCCAGTCTGTGAAGTTCTTGTCAATTCAATTCAAAACCAGACCAGACTTGGCCTGGCTGAAAAAAGTGGTCACTAGTGTTGCAGATTGCTTGTACCTGGGAAGAAGGGACCGGGAGCTATGCTGTGGGGGTCCAAGCAAAGCTGCGACTGGGCCTTCTTCAGGTATGCTGCAAAGATTGCCACCAGCTGTGCTCCAGACAGAGGGCAGGATGGCTCCCAGGAAACCCAGTTCCACAGTGATGTTCTCACAGAGAGTGCAGCTTGTCTGATCCCCTTGTAAATAAGTTGCACCTCATCTTAAAAGTGCATAGGAGAGACAGAAGAGGTGCCTGCTAGAAGGCTGCTCAGAACCTTCCTGACAGCTGGTGGCAAAGAGCCCTTCCCATCTTGTGCTGACTTTTGAGGTTCTGTCATGGCCAATTTTATCCTCTCGTGTCAGTGGCAGTTCTGAGCTGAAGCATCTCTTCGCAGGGCTGGTACTGGTTCTTCCCTGATCCCCAGGTTCCCCACCACAGCTGAAGGTAGAATTTTCTCCTACCTCTATTTTCCTCTGTTAAGCAAGCTGAGCGCTTCGTCTCTGCTGCTTGGAAGGGCCTTCCCTTCCCCAGTGACTTCACTGTCCTTCATCCTCCTTTCATTAAAGGTCAGCCTTTGTAAGTATGGATGTCTGGGACTGTGGCTGGTCTTCCACAGCAGTCTCACCAGAGCTCCCTGCAATTGCACTGCTTTCCTCCTGGATACTTCTGGTAGAGCCTGGGGTGGCATTAGCCTTTTCCTGGCTATGTCACACTGCTCTTTGACACTGTGCTGTTTGCCACTGATTGTGGTCACACATACACCCAGAGTCTCTACCACTTCTGTCACTTTGCCACAGTAAACACTCATCTTGTAACAGAAATCCTTCATGTTCTTAACCTTGTATTTTGTACTTAGCATTCATCCCTTTCCTGTGGCCTCTCAACAGTCTCTAGGGTTTCTTTTTGTATTATCCCAATTCTCTTTTGTATTAGTGCTTCAAATTTTATCAGCGTGCTCCTCATCTTTGTACCAGATTCATTATAACGTATGAGACAATGTGAGTCCCAAAACCTATCCTGGAGGAATTCCATTTGTAACCTCTCTCCAGACTTCTACTTCCAGCACTCCCAGTACTTTCAGCGCTGCCATCTTCACCTTATAATTTTTGCATTAATTCCTATCTTTTTCAGCTTACCTAAATTTCCCATGTGGCACCACATCAAATCTTTTCTAAAGCTCAGATAAGATACATCATGATTCCTTTGTCTGGTAACACTACCTTATCAAAGAAAACTCAAGGGTCCGCATATCACTTTGGTAAAACAGGGCCGCGTCTGCTTCGTTCTTCCCAGGCCTGCTCCAAGGCCTTGCACACCGTCGGAGTTAAGCTCACCCATCACTTTCTTTTCCCTCTTGAATGATGGCTGGTGCATTTGCAGCTTGGCAGTTACACAGCTCTTCTCCGGGCTTTGCAAGTTGGGAGGAGAGCCTGCCTCTGGGTGTGTAGTCTGTATTCCAGCTCTGGAGATCCTCCAGTCCCCTCTCTCTCGCCTCTGCCATGCTGATCTATGAGTGCCCTGAACCACTCGTGTTTTCTCTTGTGCTTCAGTTTTTACAGTCTCTTATGAAACCCCCTTCTCTGTCCCCTCTGCCCTTGCTCAGCCTTGTCAGTATAGTCATTATGAGAACAGAGGTGCAGCTAGCATTTATTTTTGGAATTGCAGTTATTACATTTAATCTCCTCCCCATCCTCATTTGTTGCACTCCTACTCTTTGCCTTAGAAGAAATTTCCCTCTAATTTCCCTGGAGGCAGTAAGATCCTCTGCTCTCCCGAGGTAGCGGACACAGGGTTTGTATAACCGCAGAACCGTGGGGCTGAGGCAGGAGTGGGCCTGTCCTCACACCCGCTTCTCACCAGGACAAGCAGGAGGAGGCTTAAACACGGTCTGTCACAGGGGGAGGCGTTAGCTTCGTGCCCTGGACATGTATGTACTCGTCTCAATCCTATCCCTGACCTGCCCCTTCCTGTCAGCAGAGCCTCACCGTGGTTTTCCGGGAGCCGTTCCCAGTGCAGCCGCAGAACAGTGAGAGCCCCCTGCCGCAGCTGGTGTCCACCTACCATCACCTGGAGTCGGTGATCAACACTGCCTGCTTCAACCTCTGGACAGGTCTGCTCTAGCACCGGGGCCCGTGCTGACACACGCACTGGCCCTGCACCCATCTGTGCCACCGCGGACGGCGGGGGAGAACAGGCCGCGTGGCAGCCGCGCTCCAGCACTGCAGACAGCACCGCAAGCAGCACACGGCGCTGCCACCGCCATGAGCCCGGGAAGGAGCGGGGGCAGCCCGGCTGCTCTGCCTGGGCTCCGGCCCCTGCCGCGCTTCCCTGCTCACCGGCCGCGGTCCTCGGCACGTGCCTCTCCCCGGGCCTCGCGTGCACAGCAGGAGCCTGGGGCTGCTGCGGGCGGGCAGGGCGGCGCCCACACGCGACTTGTGCCTCCAGGCAGCGTGGAGGAGCGCGCGGCATCTCCCGGCACGGGCAGCAGCGCTCCCTCCCTAGGCAAAGAGGCTCCTGCACTTTAGGGCTCTGGGCAGCAGCGCCGCCCGTTTCTGGCCCTTGGCTTTTATCAGGCGGGCACTGAATGAGACAGGAAGGGTGAACTGGACCAGGGGAAAGCATTTTTTTTGGAGATGTACACTAAAGCCATTGCTATATTTGTGAAGTAAACCGAACCAGATACCTGCTGGTGTGCTGCTGGCTAAGCCTTCACCAGGGCTGCAGGGGGCTGGCTGCATTTGCACTGGAGTCTCGTACTTGCTCTAGAGCAGCAGTAATGCGGTCCCCTGGCAGCACGGAGCGTTACTGGGAAGGCAGCTCCAAGCCTGGCACCTCAGTCTGGGGCTTGGCCTCGGTGCTTGGTCCCATGCTGAACCAGGGGTGTCTGAGGGGGAGCTGCAAGGTCACTTCACTTTCCCCACCTGCCTGCAGGGTTTGATGTCTGACATGGGTGCCTTGGCCACACAACAGCAGCCTCAGGAACTGCAGGCTGTGGAAAAGGCAGGATGGCAAAGTCCACAGTCCCAGTCCTTCTTTCCCTGTTTCCAGATGGAGCTGGACTGGAAGAACCCCCTCCCTTGCCAAGCCCCGCGGGCCTGGTGCACCATGAGGAGGTGAAGGTGCCCCCGTGTACCTGATGTCACCCTGCCCGCTCCCGTGCTGCCCCAGACGTGACTTGTGGCAGACACTGCTTGAGCACACGAGGTTTCAACTTTGTGTGTGGGCCCAGGAGGGCTGGCTGCAGAACAGCCTTAGTCTCGGCAAAGAGCAGAGTGTTAAAAAGGTGAATAGGACATAGAAGCTCTTAACTTCGCTCCAGAAACAACCCCAGTCAAAGAAGGAACAGACTTGCTTTTCCATTAAGGCCATTGATTTGACTTTTATTCCAGTGATTCCATTGTGTTTTATTCCTTTGCCTTTTCGGTCTTTCCATGTTCCAGGCCTCGGCTCTCCCAGTAGGATCGCAGCCAGCCCAGACCTTCCTCTGTGTCTCCTACAGCGAAGCGAGGGTTTTCTGTTGGCCCCCTGGCCAGCATGAGACGGTTTTCCTGCAGGAGCTGGCTTTCCTGCAGGCGAGGTACTCAGCCCCAGGCAGGCCCCCTGCCTCCTGTGCCCACACAGCCCGCCCAGGACCTGCCACCTTCCTCCCTGGTCCCCGCAAACTGCGTGTGCTAGGATGTGCCAGGGCGCTTACACCTTGCAGTGTCACTCACCTTTGGGTGTGTACTCGCACCCCACGTAGCCGCTGTAGCCGAGGGACTCAAGGAGCTGGAAGAGGTAGGGGAAATTCACCTCCCCGGGGCTGTCGGGCTCGTGCCGCCCTGGCACCTGCGCAATCTGGATATGACCTAGGGAGAGAAGGAGAGGCTCTCTGTGCAGGGCTGCGGGAGGCAGGGGACAAGGTGACCCAGGAGCAGCCCCACCAGCCACCAAGGAGCGCAGTAAGGAGGGCCCCATCTCAAAGCCCCTCCTGCCCCACGAACATGTAGGAGCCCCGGGGTGCAGAGCCCTACCTATGAGCGGGAAGTATGTCTCCAGGTTGCGTGACAAATTCCCATCCATGATCTGGCAGTGGAATATGTCCTGGGTGAGAGCAGACAGTGTCGGCTATTTCACAGAAAGCAGCTGAGAATGGGAATAGTTGTCCCAGCCCCTGTCCCTCCCTGTGTCCTCAGGAAGAGCTACAGAGCCACAGGCAGCAGGTCCCTGTGGTACCAGGCCCTGCATGCACCACAGTGGGGATGCAGCAGGAGGGCTGCAAGGCCCTGAAGCACTTGAGTCTTTCTGGAGTCCTTGCACCACTGGGCTGGGTGTCTCCCTCTGGTACACGCTGTGTTTGGCTGATAGCCAGCTTCACCACGCAGCCAGGTTTGGCTTTACACAGCAGGAGCGAGACTCCCTGCTGGAAGGTGCCCCCTTGAGATGGTAACTCACCAGCTGCAGCTTCAGGTTGGGCCGTCCCACCTTCTCCAAGATGGCAGCAGCTAAGGGGGCAAGAGATGAGCACATCACTGCTGGGCTGGGAGTTTCAGGTGAAGCCCTGAGACTCCCAGGCACCAGCTCTGCTCCCACAGCAGGTCCGTGCAGCCAAGGCACCCTCCTGGCCTTGCACTCGAAGAACAGCAAGGGATCTGACTGAAGGCCAGCCCTTCTCCCACGGAGCGGACTTTGGGGAGGGACGTCTGCCTTACCTTGGTGCGGCGTGTTCAGAAAGTAGCGAGGGTCAGTGATACGACAGTTAATAGGCTCTATCAGTCCGATCATGTCCTCCTGTAACACAGCGATGTCCCCGCTTGCAGCAGCTCCCTCCCAGCCCTCACGCCCACGGGGCAGGCCCCGGTTCCTGGTTACCTGGGCCAGGATATCAGCCGCGTAGCGGAGGTTCTCAATGAAGGTGGTTTCCATCTCACCGGCCACTGCTGCCCGCTCAGCACCCAGGGGAATCCGCCCAGCCATCAGGTGGATCCTGCAGAGACACCAGCCACGGGCAGCAGCTCTAGTCTCTAAACCGGTCAAGCACTAGTGTACCTTCCTCTGCAGGTAGAAGATGCAGCTGGGATGGGGAAGCAGACCCAGAACACATGTCTAAAACAGTTCTCTCCCATGCAGGAGGTGAAGCAGGCTCCAGTGAGCTGCAGGGATGCAAGCTGGCACAATTCAGATCCCAAGGAAATACTCTTTGAACCTAGTAAGTCATAAATCATAGGCCTCTTTTGACAGCTGCCACCTCCTCCCTCATGCAAGGCCAGCCCCAGCGATTGGGAGTTCAGATCAGAGATCTCGTAGGGTGTCGCTGCTGGAGCCGCCCCGAGGCCATCACAATGGCCGGCAGCCGTGCTGTCTGCTAGGTCGGATCAGCTGCTCTGTCTCACTGGGGGCTCTGGCCAAACGCTCAGAAGAGGGAGAAGAGGTGGCAGCTGCTGGGCTACGATGGTCTGCACACAAAGCTCAACTGCAGGGCATGAGAAAAGATGTTAAACAATTTGGTTAAGGGGCACTGTGAAAACAAAACAGACTATCATCTCCCTGTTAAAAGAGAAAGCAAAATGACCAGGGCAACTGCAGCCCTCAGTCTGACCTAGTCTGTAGGCAGGGCCCTAGATTACATTTTGAGGGAAAGAATGATGCAGAAGTAAATGGCATAAAAATACAACACTGTTTTTCTAAAGTGGATTGTGCCAGACTAATTACATCTCTTGCAATGTATCTACTGCACTTTGATCGGTGAGGACTTCAGTAGAGCAACTGTTGTGGTGTCGCAGTGGAAATTACTCCTATAAATGGTGTGAGAGGTGGGGGGCCTTCTGTGTGGAGATAAGGACAAGAGTCTCCAGGAGGCCTTACAGGGTCAGATGAGTGCAGAGACCCTTGAGATGGGTCAGCTTTGGACCTGCTCTGAGTGAAAACATTAACTGCTCTGCATCAAATCATTAATTGTCTTAGGACTGCAGGCAGGAGGGTACAGATGGAGCTGGCTGCTGCTCCCAGCCCAGGAGGCACTGCCAGCACAGCAGAAAAAGGCATCGGGTCCTAGGAAGGTCTCCATCTCACAAGGCTGTGAGGTGCAGTAGCACAAAGGCCACGTCCTGCATGGAGGAACAGCCAAGGTACGAGAAAGGGACTCAGAGCAGAGCTTGATGCAGTGAGGTTGAATCACCTGAGGCCCCACAGGGGCCTGCTGCCCCCTCACACACACTCAGATTAATTGTTTTAGGGCATGAGAGGAGCAGAGGTGCTTCCCAGCAGCAGGCGGAGGGTTTTTCTTACAAAAAGAGGTGTTCAATGCAGCACTCAGCAGGGGCCTCAGCTGCTGCCCCAGTGCATACTGGCGTAGAAGTGTGGCCTCAGCATCGGTGCTGGTGGAGGGACAGTGCAACCAGCCTTGCAGGCAGGAGAGCGGAAGCCAACCGCGACGCACCTACCTGGGGCACGCCACGGCCTTGGCGTACTGCACAGCCAGGGCCAGGCCCTCACGGAAGGCGGCCTGGCGCCCGGGCACAGCCCCCAGGCCCATCTCGCCCTTGTCGGGGTCTCCTGCGGGGCAGGCAGAGGGGAGGTTAGTGGCGCCCCCCTCTGCGTGACACCCGCAGCCCCCACGTGCCGTCCTCCCCGCCCCAGCCCGGGGCTCCATGGCCCCCAACGGCCTCCCCGCCCCATGACAGGATCAGCTCCCAACGTCCATGTTTCCTCCCCACCCCAGGGCGGGATCAGTCCCCAACGTTCCTCACGGTCGCAAAGGCCGCGCCCCGCCCAGGGCGGGCTCCGCCCCCAACGGTCGCAACGGCCGCGCCCCCTCAGGACGGGCTCCGCCCCCAAGGACTGCGTCTCCCCCTTCCCACCCCCTCCTCCTCCCCCGCGG
>VZSV01000099.1:993471-1033897 GCA_013398735.1 Nothocercus julius
GCCGTGGCGCCGGGCCGTGCATCTCCAGCCCGCCGCAGCCGCGCCGCCGCTCCCCTCCGCTCCTCGCCACAGCGGCCCTGGGCAGGAGGAGGCGGCTTCATGGAGCCACCGCGCTGTTGCCAAGGCAATGAGACGTATCGGCTGCTCATCCCGGCAGGGTCATCCCGCCGCTGCCGAGCCCTCGGGAAAGGGCCGGGGGTGGCACCGGCGGCCCCGTGCTCTGCCCCGCGGTGCCCAGACGGGGCACACACTTGGCCAGGCAGGATGGGAGGCGGGCACGGGAGTTCGGCCTGTGCCGCTCCCGCCCGGCCCGCCGGCCGTGTCCCATGGGACGGGCTCGTGTCCGTGTGCCGGGGAAGGAGGATGCTGGGGCACCCGGCACAGGCTCCATCCTGACCCTGGCAGCTCCTGGCCCTAGGAGCCCCCCGGAGACTCCCAGGGGACGGGCGCAGTAACAAGGTGACACGTGGGCACTGGCCATGGGGCGCTGGGGCAGCCCCTTGTCCCCGGTGCGTTTTCCAAACTAATTGAATTCAGAGAGATTTCTTCCTGGCAATGACAATCGATGAGCCCTGGGTTATCAGCGTCCCCCCATCTCAGCCCTGGAAATGGATACGAACGAGGGGGAAAATTGAATTTGCAGCCATTTTTATTGGGATTTAATTGGGCAGTCTCACCTCGTTGCCTTAATCCCGGTTGCTGACATGCGCAGCCGAGCTGGCAGCTCCCCTTATTTATCACTTTTCAAATATTTGCCTCTTCGCCGGTGTGGGAAATCGATGCTCTCGCCCGCGGCATGCCGGGAGCGACCCGAGCGGCGGCCGGGCGGCCGGGGATCCATCAGCCTCCACCGCCGCTATCGACAGGGCGATTGGGGTTTAAGAGGCACTTTGATAGCAGAACTGGCACACATTAAGTGCTCGTCATCAGGGGATGATCATGACTTATTACCGCTAATTCTCGCCGCGCCGCGGCAGCGCCGCCGGGCTCTTCCTCGCTAATCGCGCCCAGCCCCGCGCGGAGGCGCCAGCACCCGGCTCCCCAGGGAACAGCAGCGGGACATGCGCATCCATGCACCCTCGTCTCCCTGCTCCCACCCATTCCAGGGGCCATGGCGGCCCCAGGGCAGGCGGGGAGCGCAGGGCGGTGCAGAGGGACCTCGCTCTGGTGGCGATGGCAACAGGGAACCTGCCTTTAATTTCCAACCTGAGTTTGTTCGCGGCTGGTTTGAACCAAGTGTCCACATGCCAGGTCTGCTTGGTTTCTCCTCCCAACATGTTTGCAGAGAGCAGTCCCATCCCAGCGAAGCCCTTTCGCTGCGCAACACCCCCATCAACCGATAACCATTAACCCGACGCCTCTTGCACCGCGGCCCCGCTCGCCCTCCAGCCCGGCAGGGTGAGGGTGAAACGGGAGCCCTCTCCCCTGCCGCTTAGCAGCACTTGCTCCCCCGCTGAGACCTGGGAAGCTCAAGCCACCGATGGCATGGCGGCTGGTCCCGCATCCTGCTCCCCTCGGCGACCCCGGGAGCAGACACCACCCTTGCCTGTCCTGCTCTGCCTCAGCCCCAGGTCCCCCAGGGATGCTGCTGGCTCCGGGGTGACACGCGTGTCACCATTGCCACAGCAACCAGGCCCAGCATCGCCCTTAATGAGGAGCTTAATGAAATAAAGTCTTAATCGAGGCCAAAGGGAGCCGCTGACTTGCTGCTGACCCCATCTCCGAGGCAAAGCGACGTTCCGCTCTGGAGCAGCCCCGGCACCACGTGTCCCACACTGGGACCTCGTGCTCCTGCCTCATCCTGCTCCTGCAGACGGCGGCTCCGGCAGGGGCTGAGCGGGGTCCGGGGCTCCGCGCTGTGGTAATTAGTTTCCGTGTTAAGCAGAATTTTCTTTTTTTTTTTTTTTAGCAGCCTGTTTATGGGAACAGAACCGCCCCTGGTGTGAATTATTCATGGCACCTTGCAAGCTCATTCTCAAAATATCAATTTCTCCCAGTCACGCCGAGCAGCACTTAAGCCTAAAAGCCTGGCTAAAGTGAAACGCTGGCCCAGTGAGGCACGCGGGGCCCGCGAGCCGCCGGCCGGGCTGCCGAGAGCGCCCTGCACAGGGGCAGCAGGACCCGCTGCTGCCCCCTGCGCCCCCGCTGCACCCCACTGCACCCCCCAATGCAGCCCAGAGCGGGAGAGCCCCCAGAGCCCCTCCAGGACACCCCCCGGGGCAGCTGGGCCGCGCGGGCCGGGGCAGCGCCGCTGGTACCGCTACTTGAAATGCAGATGCTGCCCAAGCGGGAAGTTTCCGTTTCTGTGGCAACTGCTCCATGGAAAGCAGCGAGGCAGCGAGACGTGGGCTCGTGTGCCGGGAAACTGCTCCTGCGCCGGCACCCATGGCCCCGTTGGCACCCGGGATGGCGGGATGAGACAGCTCCTGCCCGAGCGCGGCCGCGGGAGCCGCTGCCCGGAGCCGCTGCAGCCGCCCCGAGCGCAGCCGCGGGGCTGGGCGTCCTCGTCACCCCGCGGCCCGGGCGCAGCGCCAGAGCGGGGCCCACGGGCTCCCCTGGGCTCCGGGGCCCGCCGGTGCTCCCTGCAGCCCAGCTCATGGGGTGTAGCCGGCCGCCCCCGTGGGCATCTCTGCTCTGCTCGCTAACTCGTGCCCCAGGTGACTTTCAAATGCGCCAGCTGGTTTCAGCCGCATTTGACAGAGAGCCGGAGATCTCAAAGAGAATGAATTTTCCATGAGTTGGGGGAATGGAGGGGCGAGGGGGAAGGTGCCCGGGGCGGCAGTCGCAGCACATGCTCTTGCCTTGCCAGCCCCTGCAGATTCCCCAGGGGCAGCGTCCCCACTGCAGCGAGCGCTTCCCTCGGCACTTTTGTCCGATCCCGTCTCTGCCAGGAGACCCAGCTCCATGGAGGCCACCCGCAGCCTCTGGCACGTGCAGACCCGCCGGCCTCAGTGCTGAGGCCACTTTGGGCCCGTCTCCTTTTTTCTACAGTTTGCCGAAGCTTGTGCCAGGTCTCGGAGGCCTCGCCGCAGGGTCCCTGGGTGCCGAGCACCCACCCTGCAGCTCAGCCCGGGATTTAGCCGGGCTCTGCCTCGCTGCCCGGCTGCAGGGGCCTGCATGGCCGGGAAGGGCAGCGGTGCCGCAGCGAGTGCCGTGCCGGGAGCCGGGCCGCACGGGAGCCGCGGGCACCGGGGCCCTGGGCTGCACGATGCCGGTTTGCGATAGCGCCAGCATTTCCATGGCAACCGCCTGCACCAGCGTGAGCGCCGCGGGTTCGGAGCACGAGTCCAGCTCCCCGGGACCGCGCTCGCCACCCCCCGGCTCATCCCTGCGCCAGCTGCACACGGTGTCCGCACCGGCGGCAGGAAGGAGTCTGGAGGTGCAGGGCTGGCAGCTGAGCCCCCACGGGGTGCGTGAGCCCCCCAGGACGCGCGGCGTCCCTGGAGTCCCGCCAGCGCTCAGCCTTGCTCCCAGCCCCGGCGCGCCTGCTGCCTGGAGAGAGCTGCCAGGGAGACTGGAGTGGGCACTTCATCTCCCCCTCTAAGTTTAATTAATGGGCTGCAGTGCTCGCTCGGTGCTGCCGCCTTAATTGGTACAAGCTGCAAACGCTGTGGAGCCAGGAAAGAAAAAAAAAGAAAAAGAAAAAACATTTGGAAATGAAAAATATATTAAGCAGGAAGCAGATCAATAGCTCTTAATGAAGCTGATTTGGGGCTGCAGGCTGTGGACTCGCTGCCGGCTCGGGGCGATGGGCGCAGACGGAGCCCGGCGCTGTCGAGGAGCCGGCGGTGCCGCACAGCTCCTCTCCTGGGAGACAGGACAGGAGCTGAGGGTCCCGTGGGGGCCGCACCGGCCTCTGAGCGCTGCTGGGGGGCTGGGGGCAGCCTGGTGCTGCCCTCGCGCGGCTGGAGAGCGCCCGCGTGGCCCCACACGGGGCTGGAAGAGGCAGCCGGCACAGCTGGAAGGCTCCTTCGTGCACAGCTGGTAGAGCCCCAGTGCAGCTGGAGGGCTCACCCGCCCGCACATCTGGATAGCCGCAGCACAGCTGGAGAGGCCTGCGCAGAGGGCCCAGCTGGGGTGCCCGGGGTGGGCGTCGCGGCGCTGCTTTTGTAGCTCTGATTGAACCGGGCGGTCGCCTTCACACGCCGTGGGGGGAGCCGGGGCTGCTCTGCGTGAGGGGGATGGAGGGGGACGGCAGCGCTTTGATAAGGGCTATAATTGCCTCCGCTGCGCACAGAACATTAGCTGCGCTTCCCAGATATTTACACAGAGGAAAACAAAGTCATAACTCACCAAATAAATGAACTCCCAGGCGCGGCACTCACAAACCAGGTGCCTCCCCCCCAGTACCGGCAGAGCAGCCCCGGGCATCCCCTGCCTCCCGGGGCCGGCTGCACGAGCCGTGGGCCACAGCGCCCAGCAGCCACGTGAGACGGGGATGTTTGTGGTGCGGGCGCAGAGCCTCTGCGAGCGGACACGACGATGGTCACGGATGGCGCTGCGCACCCTGTTCCTCCCACCCAACCTCCCCGTGGCGGGAGGGAGGGATCTCTCCTCCCGCCCGAGCGGGGCCAGGTGCCGCCCTGAGCACGCCCCCGCTCCCGTTTGGCAGGAAGCTTCGTCCTGCGTGACAGAGCGTTAACAAATTAGCACGGCATGGCATCAATAGCTGCAGACCGTGGAGATTAAAATCTGTTAACTGATAGATCCTTCCAAAAAACGAGGCATCGTGGCTGCGAGGGAGCTTCCTGCGACCAGCTGCGCCGTCTGTCGGTGGGGCCTTCGGCACAGCCCGCAGCGGGGTGAGACCTGGCGCAGGTAGCGTTGCGGAGGAGCCAGCAAGGGGGGTGCAGCAGCCCCAGGGCAGGGGCAAGAGGGGCAGTGACGCTGGAAGCTGCAGCTGGGCAGCGTGAAATCAGGGTACGAGGTGGGAACTCTGCAACCGAGCAGGGTTTTCCCCCAGTAAGGCCGCGCTCACACATGCAGTGCTGGACACGGAGCTTTTGGGAAGGAGAGGTCTCTTCAGTCAGGTGGCAAAAGGCAGAGCAACGTGCAAGGGACGGAGGCTTGCAGGAAAGGAAATGAAGTGTTCAACTGTGCAGGGCAGAGCTGTGCACCCGGGCGAGGGCAGCGAGAGAAGCTCCGGAGCAGCTCCTGCCACCCCGCAGCCCGTTACAGCTCAGCCCCGGCCTGAGGGCACAGGCTGGGAGGAAAGAGCAGCTCCTCCTTGCCCCGCGGCTGCTGCTTTGCTCAGCTCCCGCCTGGGGTCTTCAGGGAGCACTTTGCCTTCCTGCTGCTAAATCCCAGCCCCACTAATGTGATTGCTAACAGCACGCGGCCCCTAATGGCTAAAGTACACAGCAGCCTGCCCGCCTGCCTGCCTGGGACAAATTGCAAATCTCATTACGGGGTCGTGTCCAGATTTTTAACATGGTAATAGCTCCCCAGCTCAATTACGTGCTGGGCACGCTCCCCAAAGGCCCCCGGGAAAGGGCTGCGCAGCTGCACTCTGCCGTCCCCTGGGGCAGCAGCCGCGCTCGGCGCTCCCGCGCTTTGTCCCAGGGCAGGTTTGGCCCTTTGCACTGCCCTGGGGACAGCAGAGCTGCCCTTTGGTGGCAGCAGCATGGGTCTGGGTACCAGCATGTAGCAGCTGGGCCACCCACGCGCCCCCCGAGCAGCCCAGGCAGTACCGGGAAGGTCCTGCTGCAGCCCGAGAGCCGGCGGGAGCGTCCTGCCCCGGACAAGGGGATGCCATAAGGTGCTACTCATGGAAACGCCCCGGGTTTTGTGTCCCCTGGCAACTTGCGCTGTTGCCAGGGTGGGGAAAAGATGTGGAAATTGCCACCAGGGTTTGTTTCTCTCCCACCACACAGGGGCACTTGGCTCCTGCCAGGCCATGGCGTGGCTGCTGGTTGGACACGCACAGCTGCTCCTCCTGCAACTGCGTTAGGGCAAAAAAAAAAAAAAAAAAAAAAAAAAAAAAAAAAAAAAAAAAAAAAAAAAGCTAAATAATTGAAAATGTGAAATCCCTCGCACCTGTTTAATGCTTTGCACTTTCAAAGCCTGGCACCCATTAACTAATGAGCCACATCAAACATGCTCTCGCCTCACATCCTGATGGCCTCTCGGTTTGCTAGCAGCTCTTCCTGTGCTGCCATCCCCGCTGATCCTGGCAGGCTGCGCTGCCACCACTGTCCCCAGCGAGGTCCGGGGCCGGGGCTGAGCACCGGGCGGCCGCTGGCCCCGCGTGCGGGTGCCCTTGCTGTGACTCATCCCTTCCCCTGCGAAATGCTCAGCCGAGGGCCTCGGCTCCTGCTCGGTTTCCGCTGCTGGGTGAATTCCTGGTGCATCTGGGAGCGCAGGGCTTGTGAGGCTGCCACGCTGCGCTTGCCACTGCGCATTCATTTTCTCAGCATCCTGTGCAAGCCTTAGAGCGCGTTACGGAGTGAGTACCGCGTAAGTACGGGGATCACATTGCTTCTCCCACCTCTGAAAAGCAGCCGCTCCGGAGCAGGGTGTAATAGCTGTTTAGCAACGTGCAGCCACGATACTCTGAGGATGATGGACAGGAGGAGAGGAATCCCGCATCCGCCCAAAGATAAAGGATAAGTAAGTCTGGATTACTCAGATCAATTGTTTAACCACTATGGCTCTTGCAAAGTGGCTCCCCCTGCATCCTTCATCCGTCCTGGGCATTGTGCATCGTGCCAGCTCTTGCCCCTGCTCCTGTTGCCCTGCTAGACCCCTCTGTGCTGTGCAATGGCTCCATTCCCCAAACCCTGCCCTCGTCACCCCCAGCCCAGAGGGACCCCTCGCCGTGGATACTCAGTGGTGACCATGGCCCTTCACACAGGGTGCCAGGAGGTGACAGTGCTGGGCCTCATGTGCAGCTCTGGGGGGCCACCCGCTCCTTGTGGACTAGCAGGAAACGGGGGATTTATTCCTAACAAAGAGGTGTTTTCAGAGAACTGAAATTAATAACACAAACTCTAATTTAAAATTATATTAGGCTATCAATTACTCCCCAAGCATCCAAGAGCTCTGCCGGCAGCATCAAATTGCCAGCTGTGATAAATGGTTTTATTGGAATTTCATAAGGTCTGAGTTACTTGCAGATAGGAAATTTTTGTGGATTAATTAAAATTTTGTAACGAGTGAGAGCAGCTGGCCACCGCCCCTCTCTCAGCAGGCTGGGATGGGGTCTGGGATTCCCTGGTGTGGGAACAGGGACCAGGCACAGAGACACCCAGAGCAGTGCAGCTGGAAATGGCTCCAAAATGCACCCCAGGATCCTGTCTGGAGCCTTGTGCACTGCTTGGAATAATGATTCCTGCACCCTGGCTCAAGGACTACAAGCCCTTGCCGCCCTCAGCCCTGGCATTTGCAGCCGCGGAGCCAGCGGGCAGCAGCGCGCTGGAGCAGGAGCCTGGTTTGCCGCCCCCTTCCCGTGCTCTCGGCACGTCACACCGGGGCGCTTGGCTTGGGAGCGTGGGAGCCCTGGAGCAAACCCCCGTGCGGAGCGGGGGGACAGCGCGGCCCCCTGTCCCGGCTCCCCGGGCAGCTTCCCGCCCCGGCGGGCGCGCGCGGCGCGAGCAGGGCTTTCCTGCGGGCACGGCACAGCGCGTTTCCATTCCACAAGGTCAGGAGACGCGAGCGGGGGCGAAGCAGCCCCGCGGCCGCGCCGTGGCTGATGTGAATGATAATGCTCGGTACAAATCGAGGAGCGACTTCTGGAGGCCGCAGCCGCGCTGCTGGGGAGGGGTAGGGAAGGCAGGGCCCTGGGGAGGACTAGGGCCAGCCCTGCGCCCTGCTCGGCCCCCAAAACCCGTGGGCACCAGGAGCTGCCGAGGGAGGCAAGGAGCAAAAATGCACCATGTCCTCAGAAACCCAGGAAGTGGGGGGAGAGAAACCATTCGCGTCTGACAAATGGGCGAAGTTGGTTATTAACACCCAAGGAGCAGGGGCAGTGCAACATGCCGGGCACCAGCGAGCAGAGCTCCCATGCCGCAGTATCCGACCGTGCTTGTGCCATTCGAGTTCTCGTAGCAGCTCAGTGAAGAGTGGGCAGAAGAAAAGCCACTCGACGTGGTTTGTTCAGAGTTTCAAAAGGCCTTTCGATGAGATCCAGCGCAGGAGGTTACTATAGAAATTAAGTTGTCGTGGCGCGGGAGGCGACGTATTGCCACGGATCAAGGGCTGGCGGCGAGGCGGGCGGCAGAGCAGGGCCGAGCGGGCCCGCTGGGTGCTCGCGCCGTCCGTGGCAGGGCCCTCGCCGCCCGCCGCGCAGGGGAGGGTGGCAGTGCTGCTCGGTGCCGCAGGGGGGCTGCGGGGCTGCCGCTGAGCTCCCGCTCGCGCCCAGAACCGGCTCAGCTGGAAAGGGCCGCGGCGCGGGCGGGAGCAGCGAGTGCAAACAGCACGCTGGGCTCAGGCATCCCAAGCATCCCGAGGGACAAGCGCCTGTGGGGCAGGTCCCTCCCCCCAGCTCCCGCCAGGAAGCGGCTGCCAGCCACAGGCCTGCACACCACGTCCTTATCTGCACCTCTGCCCTCTGCCTCCGCCTCGCAGCCTGCCCTGGGGGCCGCAGGGCCACCTGGCTGGGTCTCCTCGGCATCCCGGCGGGAGCGGAGCCCGGGCTGGCAGCGAGGGCCCCCGCCGCAGGCCCAGGTGCTGCTCAGACCGGTCTGGCCCCGTGCAAGGCCCCCGTGGCGCCCTCAGGGGCTGGGAGGGCTGCCCCCAGCCAGGGGCCTCCGGCGGGGTCTCCTCTGCAGGCCCTCGCCTTGCTGTGGGCTCAGTGTTTCCAAAGGCACTTCCCAAATCCCGCATGCATTTCTCCCCTGGCACCGTGATGTGGCAGCCCCGATCTCACGGTCATACTGTGCATTATGGTCACACCAGGCACGCGTTGAGGGGCAGTACGTCAGCAACGATCCCCAGTGAGAGGAGCCGATCCCTAAAACCAATCCCCAAAATTCAGCGGCCACTGTGAGGGTCTCTGCCAGGAGCTGGTCAATAGGGCAGCCAGCAAGGAAGAGGAATCGGCTCCCGCTTGTCTCCTCACCTCTGGCTGTGGCGCGGGGGGACGCGGTGCCATGGAGCATGAGGACCTGGGGCTGCCAGGAGCTGCGGCAGGGCCTCGCCGGGCTCGGAAAGTGGATGATGGAAGAGCAGGGGATGCGCAGAGGTGCAAGGAAGCCCTGGCCTGAGCAGTGCCTCCCATTGCGGCTGCCTCCTCTCCCCAAGGCACTGAGCACAGCCGCACAGCACCCAGATCCTGCCTGCGGAAAGCGGGGAAAAGCTCACGGGGTGCGGGCGCCCCAGAGCCCGGGTGCCAGCTGCACCGTCCCCCTCGTTGGCTCGAGCAGCGTCTGCACCACGGGTGCTCGGGGGCCTGGAGCGGGGGAGAAATCTCCGTACCGCGGAGTCTGTCAGCAGCTGGCGTGGGAGCCGGCGCGCGGGGATGCGGCACAACTGTCTGGGAACACTCGCAACTTGTAAGGAAATAGCTGGCTGAGGGAAAGGCGCCCTGGAGCGCATGGAGGCTGCCCAGCCCCACGCTGCCTCGTGGGAGTGGAGCCTGGGAAGCCTTTGGTGCCATGCGCACTGCCTGGCGAAGGCAGTGGGTGGCCGGGCAGCGACTCCCACCATCCTCATCCTCCTCAGAGGAGGAGGAAAAGCGGGGAGGTAAGGAGCTGGGAAAGACAGCCTAATAACAGACTCTCAGCTCTCAATCATCTGCTTTTGAGAAGCTGCATTTGCACTCGATCCGGAGTCTCTGGTGACTGCAGACTCCAGCTCTTTAAAACCAAATGGTGCTTAAAATTAATTCTCTTCACTGATGAAAGAGTTGTGATTGATGAGTCGCGCTTCTCCCCGCTCCCGCATGAACTTTTGCTCCCGCCCTGGTTCCGTCCGACCCCGCCGTCCCGGCAGGGCGAGGGCCGTGCCGAGGCTGCCCCGGGACGGCAGCACCGCGAGGCGCCGCGCGCAGCCGCCCCAGCGAGGAGCTGTTGCGAGGCGTAATTAAACCCGACAAGGAGCAATTCCTCACTGCACGGAGCTGCAGCGGAGCTGCTTTAAAGGGTGGTTAGATCCATTTCAAGAGCTGCTGAGCCATTAATCCCACCTGCTAATCCCCTACCTGAATCTTTTACCTTCATCTTCAAGAGACCTCAGTGTCTGGCGGCCATGGGGTGGTCTCTTCCGAGGGCGCCACTTCACTTTGTGCCTCCAGCTGCCTCTTTTTTCTAAGAAAGCTGCTTATAATCCTGTGCTTTTTTAGTTTTTCTTTTTTTCCCTCAACAGGCACTGACATAATTTCAGAGGTTTGTGTTGAGCCCTGAGGTAGAACAGGCAGCCAGGCCCAGCATCCCCTTCCCGCGCTGCGACCTGGGGCTGGCGATTTCTGGGTGACAAGAGGATAGAGATGACCCTGCAGGGCAGGCAGCAGCAGCACCGCTGGTTTGGGAGCTCTGGTTTTCCCCAAAGACCTCCCTTCTTGGGGCGCTGAGGTTGGATCTGGACACCACAACAGGCAAGGAGAAGCGGGAGCATCTCCACCGTGAGAAAAGTGCTGTGCTGAGCGGGAGAGGCTGGTCGGGAGCGATCCTCGAGCAAAGCAGCAAAGCGAAACCCGATCTCGGGCCTTTGGCATAGCCCGTTTGCCGGCCGCAGCGGGTGGCAGGGGCACGATGGCGAGCAGTGCGGGAGGCTCACGGGCAGGACGGTGGCGGACGCGTAGGGGACAGCTGGGGGAAGGAGGCAGGGTCACAGCAACGACCTTGGCGAGCGGCGCATCTCCCACCGGCCCTGCCGAGGGGGCTGTCGGCAGTGTCGGGTGTCCGGGATGCTGTTACACCAGCGATGCCTGTCTCCACTGCGCGTTAATTATTAATGGGTTCCCGCTGCAAGCCCTCTCCGTGTAGCTGCCGAGGAGGACGCAGCCAGGCCGTCCTGCCACCCCAGGTCTTTTCAGCTACTGCTGAGGGAATTTTCCACCAGAAGAAAGTGTTTCCCCGAGCAGCCCCCGTCGCACGGAGCGGGGCAGAGCTGCATCCCTCGGAGCGATGCTGCAGGACGCAGCAGGGACATGCCTGTCTTGAGCTTGTTTGCGGGGGTGTCACAGCAGTGCCAGGCTGCTCTCCCTGTGCCAGCTGCCTTTGCAGGGCCGTGCGGCCGCCTGCGTGGGGCCGTCGCTGCTGCAGCCACCAGAAGCAACAGAGAAGGCAACAGAGAAGAGCGAGCTGAGCCTGTGCACAGTCATGGAGATGGCACCTAAGGCCGTGACAGGGAGCTGAACAACAGAGTGACTTGGACAAATACAAAGAGGTGACTTCCACTCCAAAAACGTGTTCAAAGCACTGCTCAGATATTTAGCAGTATTTTCTCCCAGCGAGTCTCATGCAAGACCCAGATTGGCTTTAATCTGTTCTTTTGGTGGCTGGGAAAAAAGGAAAGAAAGAAAAAAAGAAAAAAAACGCTTAAATAAAAGCCCCCTTATCTCAGCCTCCTCCATGAGGCAGCTCCCCATTCTCCGCCTTCCGGTCTCAGTCACGCAGTGATTTACATGGTAATGGGGTCTTTGGCACAGGGTGAAATGAGGAATTTGCAGCACTGCCAGCCCTGCTAGCTACCAGGATGCTGCTATGGCAGAGCTGGGAGGAGAGGATCCGCGAAGGGCCCCCTCCGCTCGCCCCCAACAGCCCCCCGGGCTCCGCGTGGGGCCGAAGCGCCGGTGCCGGGAGGCCGAGTGCGCCGGGGGTGCTGCTTGCCGGGACAGGACGAGCCTTCCCGTGGGACTACTCGAGCTTGGCACGCGCTACGTTTTCTTCCCCGCTCTTGCCAGATGGTGACTGGTGCAGAAAGGCAGAAATGTTTAGTAGATATTTCTGTTCTGTATTTGGAATGAAGCGGGAGGATATATTCATCTCCAGATGATACTGTGGATGGAATATAAATCCTGCCATCTGTAACAATGGGGGATGTGAGGCATGAGCTCCTCGAATTCAGCATTTGCAGAGCACCCGGACAGCTGATGCTCAAGACTCTAGAAGGAATGAGATCAAGCCAATGCTACAGTCTAACAAATCTTGAGGAGAAAAATAGGGAAAATTCAAAGGATGGAGAACTGTCAGTGTAGTTCCACTGTTCAGGAAAACCTTAAAGGCTTCATCAGCTGCACATCAGCTGGCCTTACTCTAGGGAGGGTTTGTGGGGGTCTTTTGGGGACATAGTTATAGGTCTTGTTGATAAGGTATATCAATATAGCAAAGCTGGATTTCTCCAAACTCTTTCACTTACTGCTACATGACATTTTGATTTAAAATAAAAACATGCTTTTTCAGGAATTACTGGAGTTCACACTAGATGGTCTAAAATCTCTCCAACAGACAAATCTTGAAGTGTCGTTGTTACTGGGGAGATATGGATAGAGTTGTCCTTAGCATGGATCCTCAGGGACTTGGTCCCTGTTACAACACTGCACATGTTTTCATCCTGTGGTCTACGTGATCACAGAAAACCTGTGATGGCAAAGTCTGCAGGTGATGCAACACCTGGTAAGGCTGTTAATAACAAGTAGGCCAGGTTGCTGTTTCAGTGTGATCTAAATTGCCTGGTGAAATGGCCATAATCCAGCTAAGTACATTTGAATACACAAGGCAAGACACCTGGGAGCACAGACTGCAGCCTTCGTTTGCAAGATGGGCCTTGGGAAGCAGCAGGAGAAGTCTCAGGAACGATTGCAGGTAACTGCCACAACATGAGATTCCATTTCAACACCGCACCGAAAGCAGCTAATGCCTTCCCTGAATTTACACGGGAAGAATATCAAACAGAAGGAGCGGAGCGATCTCTGCTCTGCTCATAGCACTGCTGAAACCACCACTGCAAGGTTATTTCTAAAGTGGGCATCCAGAATTAGGAAGGACACAGAAATCAGGCAAGGGAAAGCCAAATGTACCATGCAGGCATCAGAAAACAAGCCCTGGTATGCGACTGGAAGTGTACAAACTGCTTCAGCTTGCAGAGGAGAAGATTGAGAGATGCCCTGGTCTCTGCGAGAAGAGTTCTTGACAGTTCAGTAGTCTCAGTCTTGCAGAGAAGTGCACAACAAGAGCTCAAAGCTGTATGCAGACGTTAGAAAAATTCATCCTGGGAAAAAAAAAGATAAAAGATCGCAGCAGGAGGGCAGTAACTGCTGGAGGAGCTGACTAGGGAAGGCAGAAAATCCACTTATGGGAGATACATAAATCTGGATTCTGGGAAAAGCTCCACAGCCCCATTGTGCTTGGAAGAGGAGACAACAGGATGTGTGTGCCACCCTCGAGATGATCACGGCACTTTCACCGCTGCATTGCAGCAATATTTGTCACCCACCTTCACCCAGCTCCAGGAGCAGGCCCTCCGTGAGGCCAGTACATTTGGCAGACGGAGCTGGCACTGGGTCAGGTGGTGGGGCAAAGGCCACAAGACCATGGTCCAGACACAGTTCACCACTCATGTCACCCCAAGGACCTTGGCAGCATCAGACAAGTCACTGTGTAAGTGAAGCTGGTTTTGGTTTATCCCCGGAGGACTGAGATTCTTCTGGGTAAATAAAACCCATGACACACGTTCCTGATTGCCTCGTGCCAATCCGATGTGATGGTGGACTTGACTTTGCTCCGGCTTGCAGCTGCCCAAGATGCTCTGCAGGTCTCCAGACCTGCTGGTTCGGACCATGTCTGTGTCCAGCAAGCATCGAGTGCCTGAGTCCTTGCTGCCCCAAAGGGCACCATTCCTGCTCCGGTCAGCAGGATCTGCCATTCCTTCCTGACACCAGCATTGGCTCGTACAGGATGAGGATGGATACAGAGCTGCTGCCTGGTTTGAGAAAACAGCCCCCCTGAATACGTGGACTGTATAGCGTGGTGCACACGGAGAGAGCTGATCCGCTATTAATAGTGGCCAGAAAGCACAGGCTTTGCAGGGGAGCTGCCAGCAGGGCAAGGAGGGGACGAGGGTGGCAGCCCAGAGATGCTGCCTCCAGCCCTGCCGCAGCTGCCGGGCTCCTGAGACCTCCCGAGGCCCCTTGGGACGAAGTTTGGAGGATGCAGACACCCACCTGGGCTGAGAAGCAGGCAGAGGTCATCAGACTCCTGGCTTCCGTAATCGCCCATCCTAGAGCGTGCACCAGACTCGTTGATTCCCATGCCCGAGAATTTGCATCAACACAACAAGGAAAAAGAGTTGCACCTTGACCCACTGCTTGCTCCAGCCATTGCTCTTCTCTCCTGCTCTCTGTGTGGCCCTGCCGGTCTAGCAGGGAGGCGGGAAGCAGGAGACCACAGAGCCAGCATCAGCTGCAGAAAGTCCCTAGGGTGAGATTTTTTGGCACAGGACAGCGAGTTGCCTCCTAGGCTGCCAACCACATGTTGCCTTTACATGCAGCCCTTGCACTGGGTGGCTGCCCTCCGTACCTAAATGCAGACAGGGCAACGTTACCCTCTCATTTCCACCGAAGGTTCAGAGCAGAACACCCCTGCTCGGCCCAAAACGATGGATGCCAGTGCCTATACATCAATATCACCACCAACTCTGTCCTTCCCAGATGGGGACTGCAGCCAAAGAGGCCAAAGGGTCTCCTTTTGGTGGAAGAATACTGCAAGTCCAAAGGGATGCTTTTTCCTTGATTTTTCTTTTTTTCTTTTTCTTTTTCTTTTTTTTTTTTTTTTTTTTTTTTTTAAGAATAGGTCTGCATTCCGTTGTAATCAAAAAGTTTGGAAGTTTGGTGTGTTATTTCCCCACCCTCTTCTCCGATCTCTTCCCTTCATTTGTTCCTGCTCCAGAGCGGAGCAGAAGGATGGTGGGTGGAGACTGCCTTGTGACTTTTCCTTTTCTCTCTGGAACCGGGCCAAACTTCCTCAACTTTGGAAAAGTGACAACGGGAAAAAAAGAAGCACTAATTCTGGTGATCTGGAATGCCAAAATAAGAAAACCAGATTTTTCTTTTTCTTTTCAAAGATGCAAAAAATGAAGAGTGAAAGGAAAATCCATGAACATTCGGATGGACAAAATGCAGATGGACAAAAAAGAGAGAGGATGAGCAGAAAGTTTTCAGATTCAGATTTTGAAAACTGAAGCAAATTAAAGAATAGCTTTTATTGGAACTGAGGAAAATGGAATTGAATTTGGAATTTTTCATTAAATTACTTTTCCTCTTATCTCTGTTTGGGCACTAGCTGGAGCCCAGGGTGGCGAAGTCACTGGGGCTGCACTGCAGAGCCCTTTTGGGTAACAAGAACATCTCCTTTGCTAGAAAAACCTCCCTGTTGAGTATCTGCACACTGAGGCTCTGAGCAGGAAGACGCCAGGGGAGGTGCCTGAGCGAGTTAGGGCTCTGCATGAGGATTTCTGAGCCTGCATGGGCAGGGAAATGAGTCTGTGATGAGAATAAGTAATTTAGAGAAAGAATTAGAGAGGGAATAAGCAAAATATGGCAGAGCTGTCTCTGCACTGAGGTTGGAAACCAAGGGAATAGGCAGGAGGAATGAGAGGTTCTCATGCATGAAGACGGTTGCGGGTTAGGCGGCACTGCAGGGATCTGGTGGGACGCCGTGTGACTGGAGCGTTGGCGGGGAGCTGCTCGCAGAGGCGCCTCGCCTGGGGCAGCCACAAGAAGGAGCATCGTCCTCCCAAAAGACAAGAATCAGTGAAATCCAGGAGATGGCAAAAAAGGAGGCTAAGAAGGTTTGTTGTGGAGCAATTGGAGGGGAGGTGTCTGCCATCACTCCCGTGCCTGTGGGACAGTAACCACAGGAGTATCGGGACTGACGAAAACCTGCCACTGGCCAAGGGCTGCCATCCAAAGGCTGCTTTTGCATGAGGCCAAAAATTCAGTACAGGTCACGGTGCACATGCAAAGCTCTCTAACGGAGAAGAACATTATTTAGAAGGGGAAAAAAACCTCATTTTTATTGATAATTAATCGCAATGCACATGTGATGTGCTTAAATCGTAAAGCTCAAACAGGATTCTTGAAAACTTAGTGACTCATTAATAACAGCCGGCCTTGTATGTAGAATGCAATTAAGTAAATGAGTTACAGAGTGCTGTGAGAAACTGCCATAACCTGAACTCGAGCCAGAGACATTTGGGAGGAGATTCCGCCTGGGTGCAGGGCCGGCTGAAGGGCTGTACGAGCCCAAAGACGAGCGGATAAGGAGGCTGCCAGCAGCAAGCGCAGGCCGGGCTCTAAATCCCTCACTGCGGAGGAAGGGGCCATTTGCTCTGCATCGTCTCCAAAACAAAAAGCTGAAAGTGAGGAAAAGAAAGCAGAAATGAGACAATCTCTGATAGACAAGGATCCCTATTTACTAAGTAAATTTTGCTGGAAAAGTAAGGCAAAAGTCCTTTCGTATTTAACCCAATGTGCCACAAATGAAGCAGGAAATAATTTCTTGCTGCTAGTGACGTAGCTGTGCCACGGTGCCTTGGGCAGCGGAGGCAAAGACCGTGTGTAGTGAATAAGAGCAGAGCAAGCCCTTTGAGGGGGCAGCGCCAGCAGGGAAACCTCCCAGGGCACCAACAGAGAAGCGGGGCCGTATCCACGGAACGTCAGCAGCTCGCCAAGCGTTAAAAACCAGGCCTTTGTCCACCCAAAACAACACACGCTTGCAGCTATCTTATTTACTCTTGCATTGTGTTCTAACGCGTCTCTGAAACCTTGTGGGGTATAAACTTACTCTTTTCTTTTCTTTCCCAGAAAGGAAACCTTCAGAAAAGCTTCAAGGCTTTTGAAAAGGTGAATTTGGAAAAGAATCCTTGAACCTGCAGCGCTGGGCAGGGTTTTGCAGCCTTTCCCTAGCAGCGGTGCCGTTCGGAGCTCAGTGGCGCAAGGGATTTGGGGACAGAGCCACAGCTGCCTCCTGAGAGGCAGATGCCACCTGTGTTGGGGGGACGAAGGGTGGACTTTGCTTGGGACCGAGGAAGGGAAAAAAATACTTTGGAAACCTGTGCTCCGAAGAAGCACAGGGCTCTATAGTTAATTAATCAGGAACCTAGAGCAAAGGTTGCTTCTCATCTAGGATATAAAAAAGGGTAATAACACAAAACACAATTTGTCTTCAAGCAAGCACAAGGTAATACATTTTGAACAATTACATCCAGATGCACTGCTTGAGAAGCTCTTCTAATTGTGAAATTTGGATTTTTATTTTTTTGCTCTAAATGCCACAGAATGACATACAGGCAGATATTCACCCCATGCCACTCTACACTCCTTGTGACAGTCAAGCTCCACTTCAGTGTAAAGGTTGGGGCACAAAATGTCATTTACATTAAAAAACTGTTCAGCAGCAAAATAGGAACATTTGCTATAATAAGCCCAGCCTGAGAGAATTCTTGGATATCAGGTTGGGCTGAGACCATTGCAAAAAGGAATACTACATTAAATTCAAAAGATCAGTTACTTCAGTGGTATCCCTGCAACAACAAGAAAAAAAACTCCCACTTCTAATGGGTGAAGTAGAAATGTAACATAATGCAGAAAACCTAGGAGTAATTGAAAGGATAAGAAATTTCAGATGGAGCTAATTCTATATTTGTCATTGAGAAACCAGCTTAAGGAGGGAGATACTTTGGTTTACATTATTTAAATACATCTGTGACACTTAAATGCTATTCTGTGAAACTACTGTCTGACAGGTAGGTTCTCAGAAAAAAAATCACTGTGAAATGAAGGGCATTTACTTCAGCAAATAAACTGTGAAGAGACAAGCTTAAATCTAACTTCAACAGGATCTTTAATATGCTATTTGGGATGTTATAAGGGTATGAGAATGCCCTTTGATATTAGTCCTGCTTCTGAGATATTTCACGCAGTAATTGCCTACATCTTTAAGGTACGACGCATTGAAGCTATGGTGACTGCTATTTTAAATTGGGCTAGGATTCTGCAAAAGCAGAACTGAAGACCTAGGCAAGTACTGCAGAGAGTAAAGACGATACTTCAGAATGAACTTTAAAAGGTCAGAATTTGGTCTAGCAGAATTACCTGTACTGGCTCTAAGCGGAGCTAGGATGGCTTTGTTGCCAATTTAGATAAAATAGAAGCAATAATTAGAATGTCTAGCCTGCAGGATATAAAGCAGATCTACAGAGATTTATGAAAACAATATACTATTTGGCAATATCTATTCCTAAATCTATGGCCAGCATTTCCTCGGGAGAGAACTGCTGCAGGCTGAAATTGCCTGGCATCACGCAGGCAGACAAGAAAGCCCGGGAGGGCTTAACGCCGCCGTGAGGAGGACCCTCGAGGCCGTGGCCCTGCAGCCCAGCCGCTGCCCTGCGGCGGCAGAACCTTCTGACAGCACGCTATGGACCTGGAGGGAGCCACGTGTGCGCCTGGCTCGGGAAACCCGTGCAGATATTTGGCACCAAAGCGGATTATACTCTGAATACTGTGGCAGAGCTACGGCCCCGCCACAGCCAGCGTTACTTGGGGTCTCAGCCTGAGCTAAAGTGGGAGTGTGAGGCAGCGAGGTGCAAAACACCAAGTGTGGGTGCCTCGGGAGGGCACTCTGCAGTGCCTCTCTAGCACAAGCCCTGTCCTGCCAGATCGACCACAGCAAAAGGGATTAAATGAGCCCACAGAATATTCCCTCTAAAGAAACCCTGCAATTGCAAATCCATGAGAGGAAGGGCAGGAGGATGTCCTGGGGGAACAACCCTGCTCCACTTCCAGCGGAGGAGATGTGAGGGCTGGGCTGTCCCCTGCTGTAGGGCACTTGGTGATCTCCAGAAGGGCAGCAATTCACAACCGTTGTTTGCAGCATCTACACTTGGGCTCCCAAGGGCTATAGGCCAGCACGCCATACGTACGCGTTTGATAAAAGGCTTCACTTTGGGAGCTGCTATGCACCAAATCTTTCCCACAGCAAAATACATATGCAAGTGGCTTAAATGGCTCGGGATTCCTGACATACCTATGTTGGACGTGCCGGTCAAATTCTGTGTCGCCTTTCTGTCCTCTGGTTCAGTGCCCTGCTGAGTCAAACCCACAGCATCTACAGGAAATAGGTAAAAATACCAAGCTCTCCCCCTACAGCTTTGAAATAACCACTTTTTCCAAGTGAAGAGCAAGTTTTCCTGTAGAAGAGAGAAACACCTGGAGTTTTTATAGGCATTTTGCTGGTGAACAGCAGCAAGCAGAGCTGGCGAGTTCCCCATCTCCAGGAAGGTGGGAGGACATCACCAGGGCCCAGAAATAGCAGATCTGATTTTGCCTCTGGTCTGAGCGGTGCTGGTGCCACCTCCATCCATTCACTTGCAAGACAAAGCCAATGTGCTGGCGCCAGCTCCTTTGTCCTGTCCCCAATTAGCTGTAACCGGCTGCTGGATGGTTTTGTCACTTGTGGCAATGGGCTGCGGGGAGGATGTCATGCATGTTGCATTACCTTGCCAGTGGTGTGCTGCTGAACACAGCTCTCCCATTAGCAATTCACAGATAACTTACAGGTATAAAATGACAGCCAAGAAAGGCAGTTAGAAAAAAAAAGTCAGGAAAAAAAAAGAGAGAGAGAGTTAAGATACAAGAGATAAGAAAGCCGTCCATAAATACAGGCAAAACCATGACCTATTCATTAATCTGTCAAGACTATGAACACAGCAGATTCCCTTGAAGATGAGCAGGTACCCAAATGATGTATACTTATAATATATAGCATCACCATTAACATGCTTGAACTGCATTTTAAACATCTTCCACGTAGACAGCTTTGCTCTACTCACACTGCAGTTTTTGTGCATTAATATTTTTTATTTAAAAACAAGAACAGAAGGGCAAAGGAATCAGCGAATAAATCCAAGTCCTGAAGCAACTGAAGGCTGAGTTGGGCTGGCTCCAGGGTGGTATGGGTTTAGAGAACTATTTTCACTTAGTTTCAGTAATGATAATGAAGAAATTGGGGATTCTTTTGCAGGAAGCAGAGGATTTATGAGAGAGCAGCTGGAGAGGCCAAGAGCAAAGGATAAACACAGAGATGGTAAAAGAGTATCTGACAAAACTCAACCTACATATTGTAAATCTGCAGGCCCAGACACAGTGCGCCTGAGAATTTTAAAAGAAATCTCAGAAAAGAATCTTGAAAAATAATCTTCCCTTCATTGCAGGAGCTCTCTGGGACCTGGGAGAAGCCAGACGGGCCTCCCAACACCAGCAAGGTTGTGAAGGCTGTTCGGGCCTCTACCCACCCCCTGCCCACATCTCTCCGGCACGCAGATTTCAGACCATTTTTTCTCATCCCTCTTGCCTCCTCCTGTCCTGCTTTCTCCTCGCTACTGCCTTGCAGAGCCTATGGGCTCTGCCCAGGAGCTCCAAAACCTGCAGAGGACTCACAGGCGAAGCAGCTTGCTGGCGGTGAGTGTTCTTCCCCTCCATACATAGCCTTGTTTCAGTCCTCCTGGCTTCTGCACATCGCCTCTTTTTTTTTCCCAAAATAAGAAGGGAGTTGGGGTCTGTGGGGAGCAGGGCAAGCTAATTGGTGGTAGGACCCAAGGTGTTGCGCTCTTATTTTCAAGCTCTAACTCCTCAAATAACCTGCAGCCTTCTCAAGTGCAGTCCTTTGAAAATACAAATTTCCATAGCTTGCATTCCCAGGTCATCTGCAGGGCTGCAGCGCAGTTCCCTGCCTCTCCGGGAAGCGGCTGCAATTCCTTCCCCAGGCCTCCTTGTTTTAGGGAAGGCAGAAGATGTGACAGTGCTGGGGAGCAGGTGGGGGGAATTTGTGGCATTAAGATTACTGAGGATGGAGCTATTTCCCTTCACCTAACTCTTTGCTGCACATAACTCACACCAGGGATGAATCACTAAGATCTTGCAAGTCACGTGTGTGGAAATATGGTAATGGGGAAGCCGATGTGGGATGCACCTTGAGCCTACAAGCAATTCGCGTTTTGGGGACCTCTGCAGCAGTCAGAGCTGCTCTGTAATCGGTTGCTGCAACGCTGTATGGTCTCTTCACCCCAAAAGGGTGTTAGGGAGGTTTTAAGGTGTGAATTCACTGGCTCTGACCCACTGGATCTTAATTTGTTGCAACAAATTGTCTCCCCTTTGTGAAAAGTTTGTCCTTATTACGCAGCCAGCTTCTCAGTCTCCCACATGGCCAGTCTACTCAGAGTAGTTTTTGCTGTAGTGTTATAATAAAGTTTTCTTTAAAAATTGAGGTAAGGAATAGGAATGATGCCAGGAATAAAGCACATGGTTATGAAAGACTGAAGGAAGGTAAGGTTTTATAAATTAGAAATGGCGAGAGTCAGAAGGGATGCGGTCTTAGTCTATAAATACCTTCAAGGTAACAATATAAATGAAGGAAGGGAATTAATTCATAGTCTCAGAAGATGGTAGGACAAGCAGCTTGAAGTTAAAGAGGAAAAGATAAGGCTTGATATGGGAAGGGCTGGTAGCAGCGAGCACTTTTGGGCAGCGAACCGGGCTCCCTGCGGGGTGCGAGGCCCGAGCTCGGGCGCACGAGGGTAGGCGAGAGCCCTGCAAGGAGCAGCCAGGGACACGTGCCGAGGCTGCTGCTCGCACTCCGCTAATTGCTGGCAGATGAAAGTAGGAAAAAAGTTTGAAGTTCTGGCTTGCCAGCAAAATAACATCCAGCGCCGTGTTCTCAGAGCAGAGACACTGCTGAGAGCTGAAGCGTCTGTGTGTTTGTTGCTGCAGAAAGCGGTGCTGGTAGCCCTGGAGAGGGGAGCCTCCTCCCACCCCCTGAGCAGCAGCTTGGGAAGCAGCAGCAGCGCAGGGCTCTTCCTCCTCCCACCAGGCATGGGAAATTCAGCTGCTGTTCCCATTCGTAGTATTCCCTTTCCACAAGGAACTGCTCCTGGGGGTGATAAGTCCTGCTGGGCACTTCTGTGGCTTCGGCTCGCAGCGACATGGAGGGGAAAGGCTCCAGCAAGACCTGCCAAGAGCTGATACCTGTCCCCGCCAGCTCCAAAGTGTGAGCGCAGCACCTTGGGTCCTACCACCACTTCCATAAAACCAAAGTATGTCCTGGCAGGCACTGCCAGTGAGGACAAATCCAGTATCCAGTGCTGCCACACAGTGGCCAAGAGGCATTTTGGAAGCAACATCTGCATAACCACCTCTGGCAGGGTCTTTGGTAGGAGCCTGAGACAACCCTGCTTTGACCTCAGAAGACATTGGAGCAGGCACAGGCAGGACTTGTTGAGCAGAGCCCCAGTTTGAAGCCCTTTGGTGACCAGTCTGACCCTCTGCCAATGGACTCTATTGCCTGAGGTGCTCCCTACAGCATGCTCCCCTTTCTACCGGTGGTGTTGGGGACGCACCTAATAATGAACACTTCATTAAGAGGGATTTAAGTTTCTTCCATTTAATTTCAGCCTAGAATGTACATCTATATGCTCTCAGGTCATCCAGACCAAATAGCTTCCCAGGTTCTGTAGTCTTTGCAGACTTACAGACAAGCAGTTGCCCTATACTGCCCGCAGCCCTGAAAAGTAACATGATACCAACCAATGTGTTGGGTCTGTGGTGCCAAACAACAGCCTAAGGCCGGGAGGAACAGGTTTTTTTAATGCTGCTACTCAAGTATGCAGAAGGGTGCTAATGGGGGCACAGGTGCCTAACCCAGGTGTGTCTAAATAGGCTATAAATGCCCAGCAGTAGCTCAGCCTTGTGTTTGTCTCTCAGTAAGGTTGGCTAGATGCCTCCCAGAGCTCCCTCCCCCTTGGTGGCTGGGGTGCTGCTGTGACCTGGCACCGCAGCCAGGTGTGGAGGTATGGCAGGGGTCACCAACGCCCCCAGCAACCCTCTGCGTGCTCAGCCTTCGCGGGCCTCTCTGTCACCAGCGCCTCCTCACTCAGTCCCTGCGGGGCTGCACCTTCACATTCTGGCCTGACTTCTCCTGAGTCTGCTCCTGCTTAGCGCTCTCCGTGCTGGCATTGTTTGAAGTGAGGTGGCCTCTGTCAAGCAATTAAATCTGCCACTGACCTCCAGGTCACTTTATCCCCTGCTTATCTCTCTGCTTCTTTAGGCCCATCGCAGGGCAGGACCAGCTGCTCTGGTGCCAGCCCCCATCTCCAGCAGTCGCCGTGAGGAAGGTGTGGAGGTGTTCCTGCCCTTTTCCAAAAGGGAAGAGGAGCCTGCCCAGAGCTGCCGAGCACGTTCTGCTCTCTGCTTTTGTGTGTCCCTCTGCAGTCCTGGCTGATCTTGTGGAAGGGAGAGAGGATGGGAGGTAAGGATGGGACCCTGCCTGCCTCTGGGAGAGCTCCTCATGGACCCCCCTTCTCTGAGCAGTGCTGCGGGTAGGTGGGAGCAGAGTGTGGAGGAAGGCGGCCCCATGTTGCAGGTGTGCTGGATGGGAGCAGAGCAGGGAGGGAGGTGGAAGGCCTGCATGCAATCGCAGCCTTGGTGGGTAGCCATTCAGAAGGCAAATCTCCCTTGGAAATGCTGAATTACCTTGCACCATGGATCTTCACAATGTTTCTAAGGCTGCTTGCAGCTGTGCTCCTCTACTGGGGACTCCACCCCAGACCTGGCCTGCTGCCTTCCCCTGGCTGATGTGCTGCCGCCTTGCCTTGCAAGCTCCTTTTTAATCAGCTTCTCTGCGGCTCCATGACCCTCCCCTGCTCTCCATCCTGTGCTGCATGCAGCAAGGTCAAGCTTTGGGCAACTGCTGTGAAAGTGCCCGGGAAGTCAGTTTCTTATCTTTCAGCCATTGTGTCGGCAAGACTCTTTTGTCAGCCAGTGCAAACAGCAAATTTGCTAGACATTCCCTGTACCCAGCTTTTCAGACAACAAAAGCCAAATGCCACCACACGCTCATGGCAGCTTGAGTCTCTACATCTATCTTTCCTTCTCATCAGTGTCACATATACCTCCTTTCAAGGCTCTCAGCCCCCCAGCAGGGATTACGACCCTGCTGAGGCTTAGCTAGAAAAGTGATGCTTCTGACTAGGCAGAACTTCTTTGTCTTTGGTATGTTGTGTAGGGAAGAATGAAATATGTAGCAGAAAACCTAGAACTGAACTTATTTGAATTTGAGCTTATTTCTCTAAATTTATTGAGGTTCAGCCTCTAGCAATTGAATGACATTATAACCTTGTCTGCTTAGCTGCAGAGCTATCAAATTTTTGTCACTCATTGCTAGGACTCTTCAGCCCAGTTTAACCTGTAGCAGCATCTTTTTAAAGTGTTACAGTTTAATTCCTCAAAAGTTATTAGAAAGCGTTTCTGATCCCTTAATATGACTCCAAAGCTATTTTGATTTAGTAATAACCTCATGGTGTGGGCTCCAGAATGGACCCTGTAGCCCAGGCGTGGCTGTGTTGCTGCCAAGCACAAAGGTAATGGGATCTCCTGGCCAGCCCTTGATGCTCAAGAGTTCACCGAGCTCTTTGGCCCAGAACAATGTTGGCAGCTCTTGTGCAAACGCTCCTCCACCAAGACTCATGAGTCCTTCACGGAGCTGCTGCTTCCAAAGTCCTCATTCTATATTTGTAGCCCTCTTTGCTTTTAGGTAAATGAGTTTACTATCACTCATGCTAGACCAGACAGCGTTTGGCTGTTCCTGTGTTTTACACAGCAGTCTGAATCACTCTGTAGATGCTGCTTTGCTGTTTATCACCTGTGATGTTCGAAGGGTAGCTGTGGGGTAACAGACTTCTGCTTCTGGCAGGCAGAGTGCTGGCTCATGTGGGCTGGAGGGACCTTCTTCCTCAAAGTGGGAATTGGCAACTCAAGCATTTGCTTTCTTCCTTCACCACCCACTTACCCTGAGCAGGCTGGCAAACCTCATTTGCTGGGTTCCCTAGCTCTTGGGTGTGCAGGTTTCCTGAGACATGTTAAAAGCCTGAAAATAGAGGGTGAATAGTGAGATGACAAAATATGAAGATGATACCAGATTATTCAGGTTACTGAAATGAAGCTGAACAAAACTAAAGCTGATTGCAGAGAGTGGAGAATGATCTCGTAATAATAAGTGACTGAGTTTAAAAATGGCAGATGAACTTCTGTTCATAGCTGCAAAATAATACACAGGGGAAAAAGTAACCTAAACTATACATATAAATTCATGGGCTCTAAATTAGCAATTAATACGAGTGAAGAGATAGTGAAGTCACTGCAGATGGTTCTCTGCAGACACCAGCTCACTGCTCAGCATTGGTCCAAAAAGCCAATCTAATATTAGGAATTATTTAGAGAGCAAAACAGATAATGTCACCATTTCACCCTTTAATTCCACTTTACAGGCATGTCTCGAATTCTGCCCCCAGTACTGGTTCCTCCCTTTTTCTTTCATATTCCTTCCCCTCCTACTTGAAGATGGTATTAAAGCAATGGAAGAGGTACAGAAGCCTGTGCTATCAACATATTTACCAGAAATCTGAAAAAGAGGTTGAATAGTGAAGTGACAAAATTTGACAGTAGTTATTTAGGACGAAAAGACAAGGATTGTGAAGAGCTGAAAAGCAGATTACAAGTCAGGCTGACTGGACAACAAAACATCATGAAAATCAATGCTGATAGCTGTAAAGTGAGGTACAGGAGATGACACAATTCTGATGTCATGTAAACATGTTGGGCTCAGAGTTAACTATTACCAAGCAGGAAAAAAGGTTTTGAGCTAATTGCATAGAAATGTATGGAAATGTCTTCTCAGTGCTCAAGAGAAATCAGAGAAACAAGTAGAATTGCTGCTGCCATCTGTATTCCTTCCTCAGCAACTGGCATGAGGTCCTATACAAACCCAGGCATTATGTGTGCTGGGAGCAATTCCGCTCTCCTTGCCTGGAAGAGCAGAGTGGACCAGGAGAAGCAACAGAGGGCATTAGCAAAAAAAAAAAAAAAAAAGTTCAAAAAACAGATTATCAAGAGCCAGAGCAGTTTCCACGTGGGAATGGCTAAATAGATTAGGACTCTTAACCTGCAATGACACAACTGTGATAGAAGTTTCTGAAATCCTGAACTGTCTAGAAAATGTGAATAGAGACTTACGGTCAAATACTTTATTCAGTGCAAGAAGTAGTGGAATGAGGAAGGCCTAGGAGAACCTGGAGCTGTGACTGGCAGAAGCAGGGATAATAACACTAGGGCAGCACTGTGTGGTCTAGGTGGATTCCTGGTGTGATCCTACACCTGCTGCCGGCCCTGTGAGGGCATTGGGAGTTAGGAACAACTCCTGTGCAAGGAGAGATTGGGATTATATACCCTGTGAAAGACAGGGCTGAGGAGGTAGGATGGAAGTCTATAAAATCATAAATGATTCAGAGAGAGTGATCAAAGACAAGCTATTCACTCTTTCTCACAACGGAGGACCTGACAGCTCCCAGCTGAAATGGGCCACAGGTGTAAAACCAAAAAAGAAGGTATTTTTCCACAAGCTGCATATCATTAAAATTGTGGAACTCAATGCCACAAGATACTGTAGAGTATAAGTAGGCTCCAAATGGGATTAGACAAATTAATGAAAGATAGGCACATCTGTGGCTATGCAACCCAATCTTGTGGTTGAAATTTTTCTTTTTAGAAGCCTGAAAGTGCCACTTTATTACAGTTCTAGCTAATTCTCTGGCCCAAATGACTGAATACCCATTCTTGGATTTCTACAAACGGCATAACCTTCTACATGTCTATTATAAAAAGTATCAAGTATAAGCTTATGGTTTCTGGTATATTCTTAGCCTTTGATAGAGAATGCAAATGCTATTTTAGAGCATGCCGTGAACAAGGCACTTTGCCAAGAGAAGCCTTTGGTGCAGGCTGTTTTCTTTCATCTATTACCATGGCTTTCTGCATTACAGTATTTCCACAGTTTTTGTGCCATCAACAAACTTAATCATTAACTTATGTTTTCTTGTTTCTTAAATGCTAAAACTTTCAAATTGTGCAGGGCCAGAAGCCGATTCTTTAGGACCTTTTGGTCGCATCTGCTGTGAGTATTCCTGATTTACCATTACACTGCCTAACCTGTTCCAAAGCTGTCAAGGAGCCACCATCTAATTCATTTAATCCTTAGCACATTTACTTATATGTTTCTAATTAATTAAGGAGAATGTTTGGTATTAGTCAATGTCTAGCAGAAGTCTAGCTGTAGAGAGTATTAATACACTATTACCTTTTTTAATTAAATTTGTCAGCTACACAAAAATATATCAAATTAGCTTGGTATTTTCCATAAATTCAATGGATGTTGTCTGTGTTTGCCAGCTTTAATTCTTCACCAGACTTCTGTCTCAGTCATTTCGCTATTTTGCAAGAGCTAGTCATCAGGATGAAAGCCCTGCAACTGTCCCTTCTTAAACACTGGGTCAATATATTTTATATATATATAAAACTGTTTCCTGAACTTTTCTTAGTTCCAAAAGTTTTTGAAAATTAACAGTAATGATCCAGATAGCTTCCTGGCTGGCTCCTACAAAATTCTCAGATGCAAATTATTGAAACTGCTGATATAAAAATGATGCAATGCAATATCTGCCATGATCACTGGGAGTTAATTATGTCTCCCCATCATTTAACATGACAATGTCGTCTGTCTTTCCCCCCAAATACAGAGGACGATGATTTATAAAAATCTCTGCTTTTACAATTTCATCATTTCTAGTAATAGACCAATATTGCTGCTAAGATTGTTTTCATTCTAAATACACTTTCCAAAAGATAGTTTTTGAAATTAATTGCTAGGTATAGTTTTCTAGTTACATCCTGCCCGATTCTTGATTTTTTTCTTTTTAATGAAGAAGATTACTCAGAATTTCAGTTTCTATGTTGATTCTTAATTTTGCCTGTGGTTAAAAACTACTACTCAACTCAAATGATAATTTGAAATAAAAACTAAAATAAAAAGAAAGATGAAAACCAGTTTGAAATGGAGAGAGCTTTCAGTTCTGACCATAGATCTGATTTTCAATTCCTCTCTAAAATTTTTCCTATTGTACTAAAAAAAAAGTGTACGCAGTTTGGTAACTGCAGCAGTTATAGAAATCAGCTTGAATAAGGCTTAATTTAGACTTAAAGAGAACTTATGGAAGGGATGCAGTACACACCAAATTGCTGTCCATGCAGCAGATACAGTGGGATCAAGGTAGATGGACATGGCTCTGAAAAGGCTCAGGAACTAAGCCAAGCAGGAGGTTGGAAATTTCTAATGGCTGTAAGCTAAAGCAGGAAATGCAGGAAATTAGAAAGGCAAATGCAGAGTTAGGAAATGCTGGAGGTCGTGCAGATGAGCAGCAGCTTCCATGAAAGAGGAGAGGCTGCTGCTGCCTGCCAGCGCGTGGTGCCATCCTGCACATGATGCTGCTGGGACTTGGCCACCATGCCCAAAATATGATCTGCATCTCATCCCCCTCTAGCTGCTCACCATTTCCTTAGAGAGACAGAGAAGAGGGGGGAAAAACAAACAAAAAACCAGGCATGTCATATAGCTTTCCATAATAAATTTGAGAGGCATAACAAATTGTGTTAGAAGGAAATAACTCAGTTTAAATTAAGAAGTTCTGTCTTTTTTTTTAATACTTATGACCTATATATCTTAAATTTTCAAGATATCTTAAGTATTCAAGAAATTTTATTAGCCTCTATATAGTATCAATAATGGATTTGGTTTTCATTCCAGTTAAGTAAGTATATTAAACAATATTGATGTTTATAATTCTGAAAATGGCCCCAGAAATTCTCTCTATGAAATTAGCAGAAATTTTGCTATCGACTTCGATGGGCTCAAGGTTTTACCCATAGCAATTAGCAGTCATTCTACTGTATAACATGGCTCCCTTAAGGTCTGCAGAGCTCTGTGTAATTATAACAGATTGTGTAATCAGGTTGACAGGACATGCAAACCAGAAAGAAGAGCCATGTCTCTTCTTTTTTAATTTTAAAATAAGATATTTCATAAAAGGAAGACAATTTAAATGAGTACATTTTAGTTATAAATGTCTAAAATGTAAGCTAACGATTAGGATGAGTTATAGAAAAACATTAAACAACACATCAAGCCAGAAAATATTTATGTTCAGTATTTCTTCTCTAAGAAGGGAGAGGAGGATGCTCAGCTGAAGTTGCTGTGCCATTTTTAAATATGACTGGAGTATTTCCTCAAAAAAAGAAGAGTGAGCAAGAAAGAATCCTGTGAGTAAAGGATGGAGCCAGCCTTAAATTAGAATTTGCTTTAGCTTTGCTAGCTTATTAGGCAATCGGCATTATTTGGAAAGGCACTGTCAAGGTCGCCGAGCCCCAGATTCACCACACTTCCCCCTTATGACTGTTTGCAAAGTTGTTAGAATTCTTAATATTTGTTTTGCTTTCTCCCGGATGCTTCAATGCTCTTGGTTTAAAACAAACACACACACAGACACACGCGCACACAAAAACAGTGTTTTTCTAATTCCTGCAGTCGCAAGTGACCCCGTTACTGCAGCACGGGGAGGCCTGGGGAGCAGCCCTGCAGCAACGCGTGCAACGCCGTGCAAACGCGCAGCCCCCGCCAGCCTCCCCTTCCTACCACAAGGTAAGATGGGTGTACTCAGCACCCACTAGAAATCCTAAACCTGTGTGTGTTTTTTTTTTCCTTCCCCCACAAAACAACCCTTCCAGGCTGAAATAACTGTATTTTCTGCAATTCATAAGCAACTCTAAAAGAGAGAGTTTAAGGGGGGAAAAAAAAAGAAAAAGTGCATGCGCAGTGGGGGGTGACAAGGAGGCCTGGGGAGGGAAATGAAGCAGATGGGACATTTAATTCAGGGAACAAACTAATTTAAATCTTTCAATGAGTTTGTTATTATTTCCAGTGTGTTAAGGATGTGTTTTTTCCATGTATTTAAAATGCAACATCTCTGCTCTGAAAAGCTCCAAGAAAAAATGCTTTACAAAAATGTAGAATGAGAAAGAGGAGACCAAAATGTTTTTATGGTATCTTTTAAGAATACTATTATTAATTTATTTTGAAGATTTATAAAAATAGTCATAAATGTGCAGTTGGTTTAGGTCTCTTGGGTAAAAGGCAAAAGTAGGCAGATTTATAAAACTGGTTTATGTGCCCGGGTGATTGTAATGGCTCCTTCTGTCAGGTAAACACATAATTAGGATGTTTTCAAATAAATGTATTATGCACATGATTGAAGCCAATCCAGGCTGCAGTATAAATATTATGCTTTTTTTTAAGTCGTATAATTACATATCTACCCATGGAGCTTCTCGTCTGATAGGCATCTGTTTATGCAACACCACAGTGTGGCTTTTCCACAGGTGCTGAAGCAGATACTTGCTGAACATGCAGACTGGCTGATTTTTAAACTGCAATATCTCAGCTTCCTCAAAATACCAATTCTGCCTCAACCCTTTTTTGCCTAATTGCTTCTTAGATTTATTGTTTAATTAAAACTGTTCTTGGGTTATACAAACAACAAATTCCACTAATGTGTGTTTTTTCTATGTACAAATTATTTTCAGGGGGGTTATGTATCCTGCGATTTTGAAAGAATTACTTCTTGACTGGGCTGTCACTGCCAAGCATAACCTTGTGGTAAAAGCTGAAAGTTGAAGTTTATGACGGTAGCATGACAAAGCTTTATCTATAGAGTCAAAATGGCAATATTAAATGCCATTTGAAAGACTGATGCAGTCTTTAAGCCAAAGCAGTTTATTTTATAGCATTTTCATTTAGACTGTCATGGCATGTTTCATCAGGCACCAGCGAAACGCAAGGAAGACTTGAGTGACATCTTGAATGAGGAGGCACCCCAGGAAGATTTTGAGGGATCTCTTCTCTCTAGGTCTTCCTCACCCCACTGTGTCCCATGGGAACATGTGGGAAAGGGCAGTGGGAAGCTGAGGGATGGAGCAGCACCGTGTGTGGGGAACGCGGCACGATCTCAACGCTTTCCTGGCAGCTTCAAGAGCTTTCTCTAGGCATCTCACTGCCCATCTGGACATCAACTTCCTGGCTTCAGAGCTGAATTTTTAAAATTTGAACAGCTTTTTGTCTAGTCTGGGCAATACAAAAAACATCTGCTGAAATCCCTGCACCTGGAGAAAGTTCTAGGCAGACGCCCTAGCAACATGACTGCCCCTCAGGTTTGCCCACTATATTTAAAAAAAAGAAAAGAAAAGGCGGGGGGGAAGTGTTCAGCTATAAACTGGCAGCTGGATCCTCCCATATCGTAAAAGGAATACTGAAAAAGTGAAAGCTTCTCTGGAAAGAGCAGATGCTGCAGGGTTTCCTGAGACAAGAAGAATCCGGCTCTTGTGAGATGTCTGCCTATCTTGACTCTTTCACTATGAAAGGGCTCTCTAGCAGATTAGGGAGGCATAGCAAGAACTGATAAAGATGAAACTGGACAAACTCAAACACGAGATTAGGAAGCATGCTTTTAATGCCAATGCGAGCTGTTGGAGCAGGTTCCAAAGGGATGCGGGAGATGAAGCTGAAGCCGGCTGAATGTTCCCGGCTTTGGGGGCAGACTTGCCCTGGTAGCTCTTGCAGCAAGTTTGCAGGTGGGATCGGGGGTTAGGGGGAAGCCATGAGCAGCAGGCTGGAGAAGTGACGATATCATTGGAAGAGTCTGTGGGACAGGTCCTGGGGGTGAGGAGGAGGCCAAATGAGGCTCCCAATTGCAATATCCCTGTGACTTTCTATTCCCTTCCCCATCCTCAGCCCAAGTCCCCTGGGTGAGGGACCCCATCCTGGCCCAGCCCTTTCCAGGTACTGCAGGTGTCCCCTTCCTTCCTCACAGCCTACGAGTAGCGCTCTCCTCCCTCCTTTACCCCTCCAGCCTGCACAGGAGGGGAAGGGTCAAGCTTTGCGTGCTGTGGGGAATGGGATAGCGGGTAGGATGCAAAACGGCAGGAGAACATGGGAGAAAAGGGTATTTTGTCCTCTTGTTGTCAGGGTTGGAATAGGGGCTTGGAACTGGTGCTGCAGGGAAGGGCTGCTTCCCCGTGCAGAGAAAGGAAAACCCGAGGATGGAGATAAATCACCCTTGTATACAGGTTCTCTCTCCTGTCGTGGCAGCAAAATACATCCCAGACACAGCCAAGCACCGGCCGTGCTGGCAGCGACCCAAACGTACAACGATAGGTGCCGAACACAGCAGCCAAACCATGCGGCGTGTTTGGTCACAGCATTGATATGCTTTTTACCCTAGCAAACCTTTTAAACTCAAACAAGGCACGAGACCATACCTTTTACGTTAGGCTGTAACTTTTCATATAATTTAGGCCAGCATAAACTACCCCTGCTGCAGCGAGGAGTCTCAGTAGTCCACCAGCAAAACCAGAAACCAGCTCTGCTACGGTGAGCAGCTTTGCTTTCCCAGCGGCTACAGCTGTTCCCCAGTGCTGCATAGTGGTCCTGGTGCTAGTGCGGGAAAGATGCAAGGGAAAGGGCATCAAAGTTAAAATGATTTTTTTTTTTCCAATTTGTTTAATCCAGAACAGTTCCCTGATGTGGCTCACAAGTGCTTCTGTCACCTCAGTGGAAAATGGGATCTCAGGTAGGAACAATATTATTCGGTTGCTTCTTTTGGTGGTGGTCCTCTCTTACTCTGGATTAAACAGTATTTGAAGCTCAGGTCTTAAGCTATCACGTGGGCCCTTCTGTGTATGGAGATCCCCTTCACCAGCAAAATAGTCCTGGGTCCTGCCCCAGGTGCTGGGGAACACTGCAATGGGTAGGGGGAAGGCACAGAAGAGAACAGATTTCCTCTTCCTTCCATCTGCCTGCAGGAAATCCAGAGTTGACCAGAGCAGCCTACGCTTGCCTGTCTTTCCTTCTTGCAGTTTCATTTTTGTCAATTTAGACTGCTCTAAACCAACTCCCAAGACTGCAAGGAATACTATGGTGCACTATAGGAATGCCTGAGGGAACCTTATTTGTACAACTTTTAAAGATCATTTTGTATTTTAAGAGAAAATTGAGTGAACTGTTTTTTGATGGTTTGTTGTTTGGTTTTGTTTCTTCTTTTGCCAATCAAAAAGAACTGTTTAAGAATTTAGAGTTTTTTTTTTTTTTTTTTTAATAGCCTCTTTTATTACACCTCTCTTCTTGGGACTCTGTTGTTCCTTTTCAGCTGAGAACTCTGAGAACTCTTTGGGGGATAGGGAGAGACAGAAGTGGAGTCTGCCGTTTAAACCACATCTGAGTCAGTAAAACAGTGTTTTCTTTCAGTATTGGTCAGACAAAATCAGAACAGACCTCAGTGTAGCCACCATGTCCTCTCTAATCATGATCAGCAGAAAGTATAAAAACATAAAAACTCACAAGATGTGGACTATTCTGTTCTCAGCAAGTTCTCAGCCTGTGTACTAGCAGTTAAAGGGTGATTTGCACCCAAAAGCATGAAATATAGTAGTGCCAGGCAGTTTTAGTCATTATTTACAACACTGAATATTCTTTGTATTACAGGAATGTAGTGCCCAGATTATGATTTAAAAAAAAAGTAAAAAATCTTCAGCATCTCAAAAGAGCAAAGTTAAAGGATAAAAGAATTAAGATTATGGGTGACACCCTCTGCTTCTCAGTCACAGAAAAATCTCACAAACTGAAACATTATTGAAGCAAAACAAAGAATACCTCACAGCAGGCACAACTCTCCTCCCTGCGAGAGAATGGAGAGGGAGAGCAAATCACCCGAGTCAGATATGAGTCACGTCGCTTCATGCATGACTGCAAGGTGCTCAGATACTACAGAGACGAGGCGAAGCCAAGAACTTGCACAAAGCAAACTTGGCAAGCGGCGTGCTCAAGTTGGCGAAAAGGCTTGCACATGGGAAAATGCGGGTTAGAAAGAGAGAGAGAGAAGCAGGGGTGACTTCAGCGTCTCTGTTTTGAAGTTTAACTTAGAGGCAGTCTGAGCAAGTAAAGCTCGGAGACGCGCAGGGGACGGCCAGTGCTGGAGCGGTGACACTGGTCTTGGAGAGGAGCGAGATGAACCCAGAGAGCTGATCCAGTGAGGGGTGTCTCAGAGCAAAAAGGCACCCGAGGCTGCGTAAAACCCCAGGTGCGGAGGAGGGCCCGGGAGGAAGCGCAGGGGCAGGGGCCGTGGCTCGGCGCCGAGAAGCTCAGGAATGCTCAGCCAGCCCCTTTCGTTTGTCAAACACGCCAAACCCTTCGGTTTTGGAAAAATGCCATCTCAAGGCGCTTATAAAAACAAAACCAAACATCACCCTCTGTTGTATTTGCAGAGTGTGTATTAGAGCCAACTCTCCCACAGTTTAACAGTTCAGCAGAAAACCTTTATTCCCAAATTTGACTGGTCTGTATTGTGTCTATTACCTCTTCCTCACCCACTTTATTGCTCTTACTTAAATTTTCAGACAGTGTCTTCAAAGCTTTGACATGTATTTTTCAGCAACAGGTTTCCACATTTGTTGCTCTGAATTTCTTAATGGGAACAGTGTTTAGAAATAACATTATCACCACAAAAGCAAAAGTTGTGCTTAAGGGCTGTACCTTACTATTAGAATTGTGTTGGAAAGGCTTTGTTAAACAAAATGTGTTCCCTGAAATGCTGAGTATCTTTAATAGGAAACTTATAACCTCCCTGATGCACAAAACAGCCCTTGCAGCTGATGTCTGAAGTGCTCAGACTGCACCTGTTATTGCAGCAGAGGTGACCTCTGAAACACGAAAGCCATTCTATATAAACACTGAGCTAAGTGACTTTCCCTGTGTCTCCTCAAATAACACCCAAATATCTTTTCTTGTCAAAATCTTGCGCTTGTCCCATAGTATACACAGTAAATCATGACAACCAGTGACTTATTTGAAGGCTGGAGCCCAAAGTAAGAGGTGCTGGTGCTGAAAGAAGTTTAACCAGTCACCAGCCTCTAAAATATTAAGCCATAAAATACAAATCTATTTTAACAAAAGCAGTTTTAAATGTCTTGTCAAGACAGCTGGTTCCTGTTGATTTTTCTTTTTTTTTTTTTTGGCTCAGAGGGACAACAAGGAGGTAGAGTGAGGGGTGAAAAGAATGAATTAAGCAAAAATACTCATTAAGGAACAGTTTCATTTTACTTTCATAATATATACACATCCTTCTGTAAAAGCATCGCAAGATTCTGGGAAGGATTTATGTCCTATTCAAGCTCCTAAGATCAAGTGTCACATATGGCTCATTCTGACCTCTTCGCAGGCGAGAATTGCGCCACGCTCGGGCTCAGCACTGCAAAGTTAATCCTGCTGTAGTTGGGCTTTAGCACACTGCAATCTTCCATGGGTAAGTGTGGTACTTCCATGCTGTTCATATGCAGCGAGGACTAAAATCTGGTCTTTGCACAGAGCCTGGATGCTGGGCTTCACACAGAGAAAATACACCGTTGGTTATAAGAGGAATAGTAAAATTCAGTGGCATAATTGTAGTTCTGCCAAGTTCATGGCTGCCTAAAGCACTCAAGGCCATCTATAGCCCCTCTAATAGCTGGTCTTTCAGTTGGTCTGGTCCCCAGATCCCACCTCTGTGCTGTAGAAGAGCAGAGTGACCAAATTCTGCAGCTTGATTTTTTTGTAGAGCTCTGCTTTAGAGCAAAGTCACGGTGACTCTGCTGTGTCTGAGGACTCCCATGGCTCTTCCAACTCCAGCCTTGTAGCCTGCGTATAAAAGTCTGAGACTATCTGATATGGGAACAATACTTCATTTCCTTCATCTTTTCAAGATTACAGCTCTCAAACTCTAAGATAAGGAAATGGGACTTTCTATCACATCTTGAAAATTTCAGAATCAGATCTTCTAAGTTAGAAAGAAATTTTGGTAAACAGCAACCATGTCAGCTCCTTTCAGGATCTAATAGTCGATCCGATATATATTTCCTGTTTGCCTGGCATCTGTAACAGCAGAGCTGCCATCAGGGTGATCCTTCTCTCTCTCATTCTTAACAGTCTCTGGTCTTCAAATTACTCTTTATCGTATGTGACTGTTGTCAGAAGGTGCTGCTGCATATATAACCAAGGGCAGAATCTACACTGCAATCAGAATGTAAGTTGGTGACGCATACAAAGAAAAACACTAGCTTTGCAATCCTACCAAATATTAAAAGCTGGTAAGAGGCAGCCATTTGGGCAAAATCATTTTTGGCACTGAGAGTACTTTGAGATACTTCCTTTGCTTTAATCTGAAACGTTCTGTACTACTACATCTTGTGCTTGGTTGTGGGCTAAAAATTTGAGTTTTTTTTTTTTTCAGAAAGAGGGTGTGGAAAAGTTTAGTCAGCATAAAAATTCAACCTCTCTAACGAGGTCTATGAATTTGCTACAAGGATACGTCAACACCACTCCCTTTCCTGTCTAAATGCTTATAAGGACAAGCATTTAATCAAAAACCCACTTTTGTACACATGAGCTGTGTTGCATTCCTCATCTAGTACTTAACAGCACAACTTGAATTTTTAAAACAGAATTGTTTCCAAGATGTCTGAACAGAGTATCCACTATTCTCTTAACTACTTCATGCCTTCTTTATTAATGCTTTCAGCATGTTCTGAAAACTAAATATAAAATTAAAGAAGTAGCCAGGACTAAAAATTAAAATGAAAAAGGGATTGGTCTGGAATTAGAGTTTCCAGCAGATAGTGCTTTTACTAGTGTGAAAGCAAGGAGGAGAGCTTATAGTCCCCAGATGGATTTTCTGACAAGGCTGAAATTAACTACGAGCTTTGATCAAATATCAGGAATCACTTCTCAACATTTGTCAGGGAAAAAAAATATATATATATATATTTCCTGCAGCAAGCACAAAAGCCCAGTCAGCCTTCAAATCTGGACTGGGCTAACATTGCTGCCATTAAATGACTTGGACTTCTTTGAAAATCATGGTCCCTTTCCTTCCTAGTTTGCATGATCTGAAAGCTTGTGCTTTGAATTTGCAGGGAGCTATAAAAGCCAGTGGGCACTGAGTAGGCGCAGAGTCTTTCAACAGTGCTGGAGATGAACTGTCCTCTGGTGCATAGCACTGGGTTCGGGCGACCGACTTCACTGTTCCGCCACAGGCTCCTGTGTGACATTAGTTAAGTCAATTAGCTGCTGTGTGCATCTGTTTTTCATCTCTGAAAGGGGGACAGTAGTAATTTCCTACATCACAGAAATCCTGCGAGGATAAATATATTTGTTTAGGAAGTGCTCGAATACTTGTGTGATTAGTGCTCTCTATTTCTTTGACTGACTCTATTTTGCAGCCTGGAAACCTGTGGTCAGCCAGACCATAAAGGAAGGGTACTGAAGACCACCGGAGTAACTCTCTTACATTGGCTAAGCATAGACGCCATTGCAGCAAAAGCCAGAAAAATGTAGATTCCTCAGAGATCAAGAAAAAGGGGGAGTACGGACCATGTCAGCGGCAAGCTAACTGTACTTACAAATTGTTTTCTTTAGTTTATATGTACACGATGACTTCTAGTGATTTAAGTTCCTCTTCCATTTATTAAGGATTAGAGAAAAAACATGAACTGACCTTTAGGGGCTTGAACATGTGGACACCATCTGCAAAGGATAAGTATTCACCTGTAATTCTGCATTTTTGAACAAGTGTCTTTTGGGGAATGTTTTCCATGACAGTTTTCATTACTTCTAACAGATTTCGTCCCCTTGCAGAGGTAGCAGGTCATTTCAATTTCTGTACTAGTGACCAGTATCTCAGGGCCTTTCTCTATCACGTTTTTTCAGACTGATTGATGTTTCTTCAGTCAAGTACAGTTTGTAGCATTGCAAAATTAAAGACAAGTTGTTACCCAGATTAAAATGACCAGAGACTAGGCAACCTCATGCTGTGGATGAAAATGTTTCAAGGCTGTCTCTACAGGTTTCTTCAGTCAAAGAAGAATGGAAATGGGCAAGACAGAATTTGTATTTGGAGAAAACAACAAATTCTAATTCTAATAATTCTGTCTATGAAATAAAAGAGTCTTGGGGGTAATATTGAAAAACTGGCGGGCAGTCAGAGTCAAGGCCGTACGGTCCTCAAGCTGCGCTGTCAAGCAGATCTGCAGATGGAGTTGTATTATCTTGCATCAGCACAGAGTTGAGCATTGCACTAGGCACTTGTGAAACAGAGCAGAAGACCTGACAATACAATTGAAAATTATTACAAAACCAGGTGAGAAAAAGTTCTGAGCATAATCTCTGTAACAAGAAATCATTGGAGAAAGTTTCCGGGAGCCTCTCCAGCTTATAGATCCAATCCAAAATATTTAGCAAGTTTAGCAACAGCTGAAATGAACATGGAAATTGTTCTGACATATCTCCAAAAAAAAAAAAAAAATCAGAATCCTGCTCTTTTTATTTTATTGTGTTAAAGGAAAGCAAATGCTGTCCCTCAGCATCTCTCCATTANGAGAAAGTTTCCGGGAGCCTCTCCAGCTTATAGATCCAATCCAAAATATTTAGCAAGTTTAGCAACAGCTGAAATGAACATGGAAATTGTTCTGATATATCTCCAAAAAAAAAAAAAAAATCAGAATCCTGCTCTTTTTATTTTATTGTGTTAAAGGAAAGCAAATGCTGTCCCTCAGCATCTCTCCATTAGGCTCCTATTAAATGGCACATGACAGGAATATGGGTGCATATGTTTGCTGTGGAGATCTGGATCAGAGGGAAGGAAGAACTACTGAGAGTCTAGTAAAGAGCAGTGACCTCCAAACCAGATACTGCAAACTCAAACTGAGACCTTGTTTCCAAATAAAAACTTGCCATTGAAATGACTAGATGGGCTGAAGTTATGATACAGGAATGAAACGTGCTGCTGTGTGAAAGTTGATGGATCAAACTTGGAGATCGTCCCTAGGACTCCATGTCCCTCACTGTAGCATAGCTCGGGTGACAACACACACAATGTCTCTGCTTTGAGGAACAGGTGACTGCAAAATCTTTGAATGCGCGGAGGACAAACTGGGGAACACTGACCAGAAAGCACCACGGCCTATGGGGATTGCACTCTTCATGGTCTCCCAAGTGTTCACATAGTGAAGACATTACAAGCACAAGGCAATGTGACAGAATTTGGGGTGGTAGCTGTATGTGGAAACCCTTTGTTTCACAATGCTGATGATTAATGGTTTACACCCATGGGACAATCATTTACCTGCAAGTCTTGGCTAGAAGCTCCAGGGCATCAAAAGTTTATGAGGCAGCTCTGTGTCAGTCACATATGTCCAGATTTGCAAAGGTGTTTGGGAACTGTGTCTTTAGGTGTCTAAAAATATCTTCAAAATCTGTCCCAAAGAGCAGCCCAGCGTTTCCACTCATTTTTAAACAGGATTAGCAAGGGAGCATTAAACCACAAATCTTCCATTTTCAAGCAACATAAACAGCTTATTGCTTCCAAAGAAAATGAACAGGGGTTAAACTGATGTGACCCATCTTAAACCCACCAATACTTCCGTGGTGGGAGTGGAGGGAACTGACTCCCTCTTACTGCTGTGGGAGTTCCTGCTCTGTAGCACGGATCTCCCATAGTCTTGTGCTCCGAAGCATCCTGAAGCACATCCAAATTTTAATACAGAGAGTAGAACCCATGGGCACTTTGGCAGTGTAGCATGGCACGGAGCCAGCAACACTTACTCTAAGCTGCACGGCCTCACTGTGTTATGCACAGAAGGGCTGTTTTGCAGAAACATTTGGATACTGAGTAGGGAGGGAAATATCTCTCAACCCAAGGGCTTTCCCGTGTCAGAGCTTCTCTCCATGAGGCAGAGAGGTAAGACAGGCGCTTCTGATGCTTAGTTTAAGGCAGACTTGAGCGAAGCATGATGCACTGACCAAAAACTGGGCTCCCCAGAGTCAGGTTCAGTGATGTGAGGCACAGTGCTCCCCAGCGGGCTTGAAGCAACAGCTCTGGGACAGAGGAAGAGCCTCATCAACTCTGCAAATATTATTTGGCTCTTAGCACTGGTGAAATCTAGATGAGAAATGAAATCATGATAAGACATAAAGAAGTCCTCAGAGAAATGCAGTTACCCTGCTCGAGAAGAAAGCCCGGAGCCCAAGAGGAAGCAGTCCTCCTGCCGTGGGGAACGAGCCCACAGTGCAGGCGCAGGGCGCTGAGGAGAAGGGCAGCAGCTCCCAGCGCCGGGCTCGGTGCTACTGAGCCACTATCAGCACCGGCAAAAGATGGGGCAGCGAAGCAAAAAGCACCAAGATAGTCAGTGACGTTGGCTTAACCCTTCAGCCATCTTAAAAGGCCAGGGGCCACCTGTGTCAGGTGATCTGATGGGGAAAAAAAAAAAGATCAGAGCACAAATAACTGGGCAGCTGAGGAAACACTAATGCTTAAGAGGAAGCAGGGGATGCTGAAGGAAGAGGGGTCCGAAGGCGGTGACCTGCCGCGACTGCCGGGCAGACGATGCTCTCCACGCGGCCGCGGGCCGGGCTCGTCTCCGCGCGGCCCCGGCGACACGTCGGTCTCCAACGGCGGCGCCGTCCGCGCCGGG